>NQII01012242.1:0-23810 GCA_002778355.1 Clitarchus hookeri
CTCAGTGTGTCCGCATATAAAACTCTTTATACATACAAATAATGTACACACAGAAAGTTTTGCGGAAGAAAAAATTATATACCCTGAGGAGACGATAGCATAAAGTTACACCCACCACAAGTACAAAATCATTAAAAAACAGTAANTACACACAGAAAGTTTTGCGGAAGAAAAAATGATATACCCTGAGGAGACGATAGCATAAAGTTACACCCACCACAAGTACAAAATCATAAAAAAACAGTTACATTCAGCAAACAAAATTTCTGTATTTTCATACAGTCGCTTGCGCTCTGTTATGAAGTGATCAGGCGTTATTTGAACGGCCTGCCTGATCACACCTTCAAACATGGAACCAGGACACGACCGTGATTGCAACAACACCTTGCGAAAGACAGTTGCAGAAATCCCCTCCACCGGCCAGTAAACGAGGCCGAAAATATTAAACAATTCACCCGATATAGGCCATCGTAACACCGGGAGCGGCGTCTTTTGTCGTCAACCCGACCAGAGAGAATACCACTGAAGATGGGTGTGTCCGGCCGTCGTTAATCGCCTCCTAGAATCAGCCTGCGGCAACATGAACAAGGTGGGGACTTTCCAATTAGACTGTACTAGTAATGGCGTGAGGTAACAATATTTAATACAATTAATTAGCATCTTGGTATACCATTTAAACTCCCCCGATCAATAGTCACGTAAAAAGTTATTGTATAATCTTTATGTTAATAAACCTCATCTTATACTGCTGTGCTCTACCGAATCATGAGTCATTATTGAGCTACGCGCATAGCACCTTTCACGTATGAATTAGCATAAAAAGTTAATTCGTAACAGATCGCTCCATTAAGATATATATCTAATCCGCAGTAAAACATCCCCACCCACCCTCTCTAGAGTCACACCACACTGCTGCGTGACTTTAGGCGAATGTAAAGTGACATTAGAACAGGTGTATGTATATGTGCGGTCTGTAATCCAGCAGGTGTCAGTACTATTCACTCTTTATGAACTACGCGAACTAAAACTAATTTTTACTCCCGAGATGCTAGTCCACCATGCAGATTTATACCACAATACGAATTCCAGCAAAGACACCCGCATACAGCACTCATTCACCACCCTTCAACCTCGTCGAGATATATAAGGAAATACTTCACAATTGCGAGAAAAAAATTAGAGTATATCACAGCCAGTTTATTACGGAGGCCATGTAATTTTAGAGTTATTTTAATCCTTTTCAAATGTAGAAAATTAATTCAATGTTCAAATTTTTTGTAAATAAATTCTTACTCAAACTCCACGTTTTTTTCCTTATAAAAAATTTAATGTGAGATTTTTTTATTAATTCCGGTGAAACCAAAGATACTTTATGATGATGTGAAACTAATAAATAAGAAGAAAATGGTACATTCTCCACTTGCTCATACGTCAAACACACACGCCTACACACACGCATACTGACAGAGCCCGAAATTATCCCAATTGCAGGAGAGACAGATAGACGCATTTAAAATACATTTAGACAAAAGCATACACAAAGAAGTGGATACTAGTGCCTTTACAGAAGTAAAAGAGAGAGACGTGCAGTCGTAATCTGAGCTCACGCACACGTCCAGCCGCGCTTAACCATGTGTTGAATTGAACGTTGTCCTAGCGCATTGACCGCCGGAGAGCTGAGCGATGGTCGCGTGTTTCTGGAGGGCGGTGAAGGGGGCTTGTCGCTCCAGCATCATGCGTTATTTCTCACACAAACCAACTTTAATTCATAGGATAATAAACACAGATATCTACACGCACAAGTCAACACCAGGGGAGACCCATTTTCAAGGGGACTCGGGTTCGACACTCGACTCGTTCAGCCCGAATTTCTATTTTAAAAACCACTCCAGGCGAATGCCGCGATGGTTTCTTGGTCGAGTTCTTACTTGTTTCCACTTGCCCTAGCAACTTGCTTCTTCTCAAAATAGCATAAAGTTTACTTTTATTATTATTTTAGCTTGCACACCGCCTCGAAAATGTAAACACACGCTGCTATTTTAAGAGAATCTAATACAGTCACAAATAAAAAAATTGTATGTGTGTTCATTATAAGGGTAGGAGGTTGCGCCATTTTCTCTCACATTGAATCCGCAGCATCGAGTTTTCAGAATCACGAGCCGTCTACGTTTCGAGAACAAAAAAAAAAAAAATTAAATCGCAAAAAGAATGCAGGCAAATATGTACGCATTAACTAAAAAAAAAGTCACTATATTAAACACAAATATTTATTTGGTATCAGCAATTTCTTTCATTTTTCAGGCATACCAAGATACTATTTTGCATTTTACGGGTATTTCAGGTACCATTTCGCACATTATTCGTTGTTGGCCAGTCTGATAACTCAAGGAATATATACCGAAATGGGTCATTATTATTCTCTTCGCAATCCAACGAACGAGTCCTTTCATCCACTAATGCATATACTTAGAAATATTTCCACCCCCACGTACACAGTGGTCANAAAAGGTCAGAAGCGAGAGCTAAATCACCCATTATCGGTGTTTCATTTGCAACAAACTTTGTGCACCTTCATCATACCCAGAAAGAGTTATGATGCTTGCTAGCATACTTGCGCTCTATCAGCCTATCGTGATGCCACGAAGATACAAAATATCGTGTTATGCAAGTACATAAGCAATAGATTCACAAAAAAATTATTAAAAATACTCATGTTTACGCACATGAGGTTTATTACCCATGCAAAATTAAAAAGTATCAGGCTGCAGGAGTGATATCTCAGGTCAGAAGGCCTACTGCAATCTGCGAAATTATCAAGATTTGGACACATCAGTTCAGGCTCTCCCTAGAAAACAGCACCCCAGACCCATTTCACAACCATGACCTCATCCACGGTGTTGCATAATAGAGGGGCCGCAGCAACGCAGTGGCTAGAGCTCTCGTTTCCCATCACGAGTACGCACACAGCATCATTTCTTTTGCACACACTTTTTCGCACAGGACGTCCACCTCAACACCAGCCCATTCTTCACTAGACCTCTTCGCCCCAACACGACGAGACAGGTCAGATTCCCAGGAGCGCTCCCAGATTTTCGCCCTTTCTTTCCTCAATAACATTCCTCATTGTTAAAAACATTCCCCATTCCTAAAAATATTCCTCACAAGCATTCATGATCCCTAAAAATATTCCTTAAAAACATTCCTCATTTCTAAGAATATTCCTCAAAACATTCCACATTCGCAAAAATATTCAGTATTCCTCAAAAACATTCTTGATTCCTAAAAAGATTCCTTAAAAAAAATTTCTGATCCCGAAAAATAATCCTCAAAAACATTCCTCATTTCTAAATATATTCCTCAAAAACATTCCTTATTCCTCAAAAACATACCTCATTTCCTCATTTGCAAAACTATTCCTCAAAAACATTCCTCGTGCCTAAAAATATTTCTCAAAAACAATCGCAATTCTTCAAGAGCACTCCTTCCTCAGTTCGTTAGTTTGTCAGACCAGATTTAACCGACTTAAACAGCCCGGGTGAGGCATAATACTTCAGATTAAACAATATTCCCCTTAGCGCACTTTTTCACAGCGTTTTTACTTAAAATAGACACTCTCATTCGATTCTATACACCTCTGAAATAATTAGTTTCTCAGAAAAGCAGTAGGGTAATGTTCAATAAATTTAAAAAAGCACAAATAAGAGCACATAAATTTGTTATCCTACTTTTTTCATACATTCAATCTTTGCAGTTCTCTGATGTTTGCAGATGATGGTTAGTACACGATGGTTTCATTCGATGTAGTCCTTTTCCTTAAGTTCACCGATGATTGAAGATATCTCCTTACTGTGCAAGGCATTCAAATGTCTGAGTCTATCAACAAATTTATTGGGTTCTTCAGGAAATATGTAGTCGGCGATCTTGTCGTCTTCTGCATTGTTCACAACACTTTTTNAACAAATTTATTGGGTTCTTCAGGAAATATGTAGTCGGCGATCTTGTCGTCTTCTGCATTGTTCACAACACTTTTTTCAGCAAAGCCTGTGGGGAGATGTGGGAAGACATCGAAAAAATCGCCACTGTTTTCACCGCCAACACTGTCTTCATTATCGTATCCATGGCCCTTCCCTTTTTGGGCCCTCTAGCTCGACAATTCGTCGGACAAAAGCTTTTAAAACAGCATCGGCCATGCGCCATACGACAAATGGCTGATACCTGACACGACATTCAATGAACGCGACGAATTATCTGCATATATAAATTAATATATTCATGCCTCATATGTTAGTTGTTATTGAACCAGCAAATCAGTAACATCTTAGCCGGAGCCATTGTGCAGAAGTCAGTCTGCAGAAGTCAGACGGCAGCAGTCAGTCGGCAAGAGTCAGTCGTCAGGAGTCAGTCTGCAGGAGTCAGTATGCAGGAGTCAGTCGGCAGAAGACAGTCTGCAGGAGTCAGCACTGAGGACTCACAACTGAGGATTCAGCACTGTGGAGTCAGCACTGTGCAGTAGTACAAGTGTATGAATTCACGTATGCTTACAGAANACAACTGAGGATTCAGCACTGTGGAGTCAGCACTGTGCAGTAGTACAAGTGTATGAATTCACGTATGCTTACAGACAATGCAAGCCATTTATTGTGCAAAGTCTACCGTGAGCTTTCCTATACGGACGTACCTTATACCACTGCTGAAAAATTACAAGGAAAACATTGTTGTAACTGTGCCAAGACCTTCAGTAAAAGTTGGAATGCACGGCGACATGAGAATACTGACTGTTAGAAGAACATCTCATTATTTTCTAAGCTGCTATAAATGTTCCAGACAGTTTACCCGGTGTGATAACTTAAATAAACACATAATGACTTATAAATGAATTGTTTTTTAACCTACTAAGAAACAGCATGTGATAACTTCGTTAACTCCTGTAAATACACTACATAAGATGTTCGCACACCACAAGGTAACTCGCATGATGAAGTATTATGACAATGACCCCGTGCTGTTTATGCAAAGGGGATACCAAGAAGCAACACATTAATATCTGCAAGCGTTCATCTACTGGGAGCTAGCAAGTGATGTCACCAATACCACCTGCTGCNCAACACATTAATATCTGCAAGCGTTCATCTACTGGGAGCTAGCAAGTGATGTCACCAATACCACCTGCTGCATCGATGGGCACTGTTTCCGCAGACGATTATGATGAGACAGTAAATGTTAATGACAGTATGAAAGATCTGCGAGGTTTGGTTAAGTCTGTATGTGTGGAATGTACACTTTCAAGGCGTTCTCATGAAGTCAACGAACTTCAAANCTGCGAGGTTTGGTTAAGTCTGTATGTGTGGAATGTACACTTTCAAGGCGTTCTCATGAAGTCAACGAACTTCAAAATAAATGGTTGTCAGCTCTAAATACTGATAATGACCATGTGACTCCTGGAAAGCAAAGTAAACTTTATATTGAGGATGAAAGAGGAGGCGAAGACGATCATGAAAAGAGCACTTATGAAAATGAGTGTGGTGACAGTGTTGATGAAGTATCTGATGAGAAATATGATGATTCCTTCAACGTTCCCACACATTTCCCTAACGAGTTTCCTTTGACAAGTAATGCGAGGAAGGCAGAGGGTGTCAATAACGCTCGTTACATATTTCCCGAAGACCCGAATGAACTTATTGATAGACTCAGATATTTTATTGAGCTGCAAAAATGCGGGGATCTCAAACGCATTGTTGAGATATCTCCAATCATTGATGAAGTGAAGGATCAGGGTTATATAATATGAGACTGTTGTCTACTATCCATGATTTGGAAACAAGAGGAAAATTAAAAAATCGAATGTACAAAATAATTAGAAAGATAGAATGNTGTCTACTATCCATGATTTGGAAACAAGAGGAAAATTAAAAAATCGAATGTACAAAATAATTAGAAAGATAGAATGTATACATAACAAGTAAACAAATTAAATTTATATTTACATATTAATGTGTGTTTAATTAATTATACAGTCCTGTCTGCTTCAGGGGTGTTTAAATCGATTTCGGGAGTCTGTTTTAAATAAAATTTGTGCGAGCATGTGTAGGAGGAGGGCTATGGTAGGATCTGAAGAATTGTGTCATGTTTGAGTCGATTAAAATAGGTTGAGTTCTATGTGGCGAACGAAGGCATTAAGTAATGTTTTTGATGCACGTTTTTAGGCCAGTCATTCGCACAAACAGGTTTGGTGTGTTTATGAAACAAAGCCTGTGTTTGGTATCGACTGGTATGAGAAGTGCGGTAATGACTGTGTTTACACCCTCTAAAAGTTATATTAGTATGGAAACTTTCAATGTTGCTTGCTAGTAAACCTCTCTTTTCATAACACTTTTGAGTGCATACTAGTTTTGAATATACTTAGAGCACATTGGTTATTTTACGAAATAGATGTTTTTTTACATCATACATTTATTCACATTTCCACAAAAAAATTAAAAACGTCAGTTAAAATTTGTTTTACTATTTTTTGTACATGGCGAACCCACAGGGTGGAACTTTTGCTGGTGGAGTCACTGGAGGATGAGTCACTGGAGGTGGAGGCACTATTAGTATAACTGTTGCTGGAGTACATAAGCTGTGGTTCTTGGTTCATGGTGCATGAACAAACATATCTGCATTATTTATACAGTTCAGCTTGAATTAATACGAATGTTTTTTGGGGAAAATCTAGCTTCTCGAAACAAGTTTTACCTACATACGGAGCACAAAAATTGATGCACACAGTGTACCCATTGTTGGTAAACGACCAAGTATGTCTTTCGTATTATTTCTATAATGTTGTTAACACCATCGCATGATTCTCTGTAGTCTATGGGACTATTTAAATGAACTCATGATAACTATACAAGAAGATCAGATATATATACAAAGAACTACAAACAGAGGCTGTCCACAAGGATCCGTACTGGGACCTACATTTTGGAACTTGGTCAATGATAAAAATATAATACAGAATAACAATAATAATACAAAAATTATAGCATTTGCAGATGACTGTTTGATATTGATATAAGGAAGTACAAGAATATAATTGGAAACTAAAGCTAAAAATATCATGCAAAAAACTTATTAATGGCTTGAGAATCATAATTTAAAACTATCTATAAATAAAACTCATGCAATAATGTTAAAAGGGAACCTCGACAGAAGATATCCAATAGTCAACTACAATAAGGAACCAATCAGATATAAAAAAGTGTTGTATACCTAGGCATAACAATAGATAATAGAATGAACTTAATGCCACATACTAAATATATAACGGAAAAGGTAACAACAATTTTTAATAAACTAAAACAAATAATTTGGAAAATATATACCAATAAAACAGCAAAAATAGGAAAATTATATACCAGTCACTCTTTGTAAACATAGTAGAGTATGCAAGCATAGCTTATGAAACAAGACTGAATAATACTCATATAAAAAGAACATTAAGGGCAGCCCAGAGGAAGGCATTAATAAAACTATCGAATTTAACCCCAACAACTTCATACTATTCAGTTATAACAATAAATAAAGCAATACCAATAGATTATAATATCAACAACAGAATAATAATCTATAAAATAATAAATGAAGCAATAGAACTGGAAAATAGAAACGATACGTACAGGAGAATAACAATGGGGAGCAGTATATGGATACAAATAAACAACGGAGATGTACCTTTAAGCCTTAAAGAATTCAAAAAACATTTATATAAGGAGAGTATTAGAAAATGGCATCAGGAGTATAGTGGTGATGACACAGCAGCATTAAATTTGAAGAAATATATGGCAGATATAAATGAATGGTACAATTATGATAGCAAAATTAAAATACAAACACTAAAAGTTATAACGGGGCATTGCCAAATTAAATCATATTTAAAAAAGATTAACAAAATAGAAGATGATACCTGCCAATGTCAAGAGAATGCACAAGATATAGATCACCTATTATATGAATGCCGAATATTTAACAGGGAAAGAGCTAAATTATTGAATAAACTAAGACAGAAGAATGAAACATGGCCTTTACGATTATACAAGATTTACGATAATGAAATAACAGAAGCAATTAATGAATATGTAAAGGATATGTACATTATAACTAAGACAATGAATGATGACTTAGAAAACTGATGGGAATGTGTTAAATAGTAAAGAGTGAATATAATATAAAGAAAGAAAATAGGATAAANAATTATTGAATAAACTAAGACAGAAGAATGAAACATGGCCTTTACGAGTATACAAGATTTACGATAATGAAATAACAGAAGCAATTAATGAATATGTAAAGGATATGTACATTATAACTAAGACAATGAATGATGACTTAGAAAACTGATGGGAATGTGTTAAATAGTAAAGAGTGAATATAATATAAAGAAAGAAAATAGGATAAANGAATGATGGCATAGATAACTAATGGGAATGTATTAAATAGTAAAAAGTGAATATAATATAAAGAAAGAAAATAGGATAAATAGGATAAAAAGAAAAGAAAATAGAATAAGTGAGGAAGAAAGGAGATCGAAGAAGTATAACTAAAAAAACCAACAACAACTGGTGATCTGGGATAGATTGGAGAGAGAACCATTTTAACATTTAGGCAAAGGAAAGGAAAGGATGAGAGAAAGGGTTATGTTTTGAGGGAAATTGTTGTGATTATGACTAAGATTGCTATGGATTGATTAGGACTGTCATTGATGGTGCAGGTTATTGCTGTAGCATTGCTGTTGTAGCATTGCCGCTGTCATTGTTAATATGACTTGGTGCATTAATTATGTAAATAAATAAATGAAATGAAAAGGGAAACATGATGTTGTGACTAACACTGTGTTTGAAGGTTTGATCATGAATATATTTGTGACTTATTGTTAAGAGATATTGTTGTATTTTTAAGATGATATAAAAGGGAAACATTATGACTGTGACAAAAACTGTGATTGGTTGTCTGATTATGACTGTAATTGTGATCCACTGTTGAGGGTTTGGCGGTGACAGATTGTAACTTGAGTTATTGATACTGCCACTGTTACCATAAAAATTACTAATGTACTGTAATTATATAAAAATAATAGTATGAGGAAAAAAAAGTAAAATGGAGGGGATATGTCACATCTTATAATTGTGACTAAGATAGAGTGTTTTTATATTAATGGTAATTGTGATTTACCGTTATAAAGTGTAGTGGTGATGAAATGAATTGTAATTAGAGTTATCGGTGTTGCTATTATTACTGTTACTGTTACGATTTATATGATTGATGTATTGTAAGATGCGTGTGTGTATGCACGTATTTATGTGCAGGTATAGGGGTTGATGTATATGTATGGTTACAAATGTAAATGTAAACAAATAAGTTAATGGGTAAAAAAATACAGTGGTTTGGACAAGACAAATAGAAGTTTAAAACAAAACTTAAAACACTAGAATGGAATCCTCGGAAGGCCGATAGGCTAAGTGAGGTAAATAGTATTAGTTGTTGTGTATTGGAAGGTATTCACTTTCCAAAATATCAATTTGCATGCTTCAACAATACCACAGGCTTTATTAGAATACATATTATTTTCTTACCTCCTTATGGTTTTCTAACACAATGTCATATGAAACATTAATTTTACTCTTTCTATTTTTTAAGCTGTATTTTCGTAATTACCTACTCTTTAGCATAATTCTTACACTTTTATCCATTCCTTAGACTAACTACCGGGATTTATTTATAAGTATGAGGCGTTAAAAAGATTAACATTCATAAGTTTGAGACTCGAACTTCGGATCCTTCGTAACAGTGGTCATACGAATTCATTAGTTCTTAATTTAAACATAATATTTGTATCATAAGCAGTCAGAAATTTACTTTGATAATGGAAGTTGATGTTGAACAACTCTGGATGTCCTTGAGTTATCCATGCAACATTGATCCAATAAAAAAATTTAAAATAAAAAAAAAAGTAAACATAGCTACGAAAAAAATTTACGAATGTAAAAAAATATGAAATTAAAAAGTGTACATATTCAAGGGAGAACTGAGAGGTTTCTTGAAGCCCATGTATGACGTGTTTAATTTTTTCGTATCAAAGGCGTTTTATTCGTCTGTTGAAATAGAAGTATGGTATTTTTGGTGAAAATGAACTTTTGATTTTTAATTAATATGGATAAAAACAGAGAGATTGTTGGTATGTTGGTAATGCCTTGTAATAAATAGTTCTCGTTTNATTTTTAATTAATATGGATAAAAACAGAGAGATTGTTGGTATGTTGGTAATGCCTTGTAATAAATAGTTCTCGTTTGAAATGTTATTAAACGGTGTGCGTACAAATGCGGTTTGTTGTCCTGTTGATGGAATTTTCTAGAATTAGTTAATCTTTGTTCTTATGAGACGGAGGGATAGCCTTAAAGTTGAACCTTAGCAGGGCATACAGAAATAAATGATGTAATCATGAAAAGACCATGGGCCAAACAACTGTAAAACAGCAGGCTCGTAGTTTTACCTGGTAGACGTGCGTAATTTTTCTCAGTGNAAGACCATGGGCCAAACAACTGTAAAACAGCAGGCTCGTAGTTTTACCTGGTAGACGTGCGTAATTTTTCTCAGTGTGTGGGTTTAGTGGAGAGATATGACGCAAAGGTCAAAATATGTTATAAGTCGACTTTCCTAAGAAAATAAAGGCTTATGAGATCACTTTAATGTGTGCACCAAACATTTTTTTGAACGAGTAAACCGAATATCACCAAACTCGATAAAAATATAGTGCTTGGTATGAACATCCAACTTTTATACTTTTTGACAACGCAAATTAGTTACCTTCAAAATGGCGGCCTTTTTTTAATTATAATGTTATGTTATGACCCGGGAACCATTCAACCGATTTAAACCAAATTTTGTATGTTGACAGAACATCATGTAAGCACTGAATTTTGAGATGGATATTGTTGTTGGTCTGCCATTTTGGAAGACAGAACTATATGAAAAAAATTAGCTTAAATGTAATATATCGAAAACTGCCCGAATGACTGAAGAAGAGCACGCGCGTAATTTTACCAGGTGTGCGTGCGTAATGCGTCCCAGTGCGTGGCTTTAACTGAGAAATCTGACGTAACGGCCATGATATATAATCTGTTCTTACTCTTTCGTTCTGCATGGTGACAAACGATTATTTCGGAAACACTGGGTACTTAAAAATTTTAATTTTTTACATTGACGTCAAAATTAATTTACATTTCTCAACCACTTGACTGAATACAACTGCTGAAATTCCATTTTTGTTAAAATCATCGAATAATTTTTAAAGCGTACAAATAACCTGTAGTTAAATTTACGATATCAAGTTATGGTTTCCAGTTTGTAGAATATAAGATTCTGGGAAGTACAGCCAACATCACATTGCGATGATTTATTATTTACGCTTGATAATAACATATATTTTTTTAGGTCAAAAGCAAAATATCTCTATCAGTTCGTCCATAAGTAAGCATTGGTCGGATAGAGGCAGCGGAAGCGAACCACTCTGTGCTTTATGTTAAATCATCGCAAAGTTGATCAGCGATCACGGAAACTAAGAGAGCCTGCTGTGGTATGTGCACACCGCAATAGCATTTTAGTCCATTAGGAGATAAAATCTTTTACTCCAGTCAAGCACGAATGAGTAAGGAACACGCAATATTCTTTTAACGAAGAGTAGCTCAGTTTTCAGTGATTCGTTGTACACATCGGAAGAAATTTTCACTGTCTATGAAAATAAGCTCTGAAGATGAATCCGGAATTTTGTTAGGATTGTACCTGATTTATAAGCGAGCTTAGGTAACTATTTTGAGCCTACTTTTCTGTATGTCTATTTGTGTCTTTCCCTTTATACTATTGAACCCTTCCACTGAATATTCCTAAACTCGACACAGTTGTATTACCAAGAAATTAAATCAAACTTCTATATATTCCAAGTGTAACTTATGGTTATTTTCAAACCAGTGCTCCAGTAAAATTACAAAATATGTATTGAATATATCAGAAGCTAGCGAAAATATTTAAATCAGAATTCGGTTTGATGGCGGTAATAAAAGAAACCATTTTGTAGTCAGCATTGGTAACCTCTTGAATTACTCCATTTTGGAAAATAGTGCCACCTGTGTAACTGTGTTTGCTGTGTGCCCCAAAATTTTCGATGTCGTGAATGAAAACTTAGGTGAAAAAATTCCATCCTACGAAATTTTACATGTACAATATCCCACACTCGATAGATAAACACCTACCTGTGTGTATTTCGACCACATATTCGAGAGTGTGTAAAGATGTGTTTTATTCAAATACGTAAGAGTTCCAAATGCAGTTAATTTTTAATGATATTTTATACTTTGGACTTAAAAGTAAATATTTTATATGATTATTAAGTTCTTTATAACCTCATTATTTTATTTATTTCACTCGTTGCAGTCTGGGGTATGATACCATGTCAGACACCGACCACAGGATGTAAAGAAATTTGATGCGTTTTGCTGTAGAACATTACCGGATTGTGAAAATAAAATTTCGAAGGACAGTATCTAATAACTAAAGAGTGAAGCTTGAAAAATTCCTGAGGAGAAACTTTGGAAAGAGGAAGGATAAAATCCTGCCAGAAATACCGGTGTGCAACGCTGCATTTCAAAGTATATTTCGATAATGTAGACGATCAGATAATGTTGCTGTACTCGGGTTTCTATGGATATTTTGATGCATATTATTTCGTTACTAATTAAGTTCCGTCTATTTATTTTGCATACTTTAAAATTGTAGCCCCACTACTCTGAAAAATTTCGAGGTGTTACAAATAATTTCAAAGAGTCTCAATGGAACTTCTGTGCCTTTGATACCATTACCTTTGTGTTCTGAAGGAGCCATTATGATCGGCGGGAAGTTTGGAAGCTTGGTTTGTGTGAATCCCATTTCCATTTTCTAAGATTCAAATGGTAGGCACCCCGAGCACGAATTTTGGTACATTGCGTATTCCACGCAACTAAAAATATTTAACAACTTCCCATCAAATTCATTTAAAACTATTGCGTGGGATCCAAAATTATATTGGCAAATCAGTTAATGTTGACTATGTCGTCAAAAACTTTTGAGAACAGTTGTCATGTTATTCGATTCTAGTGCTGAAAAGACTTGGTGCTGACTGATTTAAGAGTAAGATATGCAGCGTATAGGAAGTTTCAATGGAAATCTGGTAAAAACCGTTGTGATTACCTCCTGCAGACGGATGAATTAGCACATCGGGCTCGTGCCAGACGAAACCACTGGTTGGCGGGTTTATTTCGGGATCTCCCATTTTCCCCGCCCTTGCATTCCGGCGCTGCTGCATACTCACCTCGCTTCACACTCATCGTCTCTCAAGGCCTCCGTGTTAAGAACCGCCTAAACTTCTGCAGGTCCCTGATGAATTAATTTTTAAATTTGATATTTAATCCTGCTCTTAATGCTAATCGGAGAATAGCTTACACACTGAAATCTACTTAATCATGCATCGAGAACGGTACGGATACATATGTGCCAAGAGTACACACAGCACACGTGCTAGCGTCCCAGCTAACTGCACAGCGAGGTCAGCCCGTGAATGCCAACAGAAGTTTCAGTGCAAGAATACTGCATATCTAAACAGGAAATAGTACAATAATTTCGCCTCTCCAGCGTTCATTAGACAAGATTTACTTATTGATTACGAAGATCGTTATCCAGATTTTGTAACCTAACTGTGCAGTATAAATTAATTCAAAATTTGATTGAACTTCCATTGTATAGAGTTTAACCAAATTTCGAATTCAGTTTTACAACACCATTGTCATTTCAACTTCAAAAACAACACTTCTATGTATTAATCAAGCCTCGCCTGGATCCCCTCTTGAGGGGAGAAGGAGGAGGATATTTTACAATACATCGATATGGAGCTTATAAAATAGCATCACTCATTTTCAGCTGGACATATATATAATTATTACAAAATCCATGATCTCGTTAAAGGTTATATATCGTCATACAAAATCACATAAAAAAACAGTCTGTGATTAACACTATCCACAATATCCGTAACGAATTCGTTCTTCAGGAGTTACGAGACTTGATTTGATAATATTAATATTCAATTTTCTGAAAAGTCCAATAGGAATGAGTAAATTAGAGGCTTCAACTGTAAACTACAGAAAATGAATATATTGTATTTTACTGAGAAACAATTTTATGATGATGGAAAACTAAGGGACAAGATTNTTATCCAGATTTTGTAACCTAACTGTGCAGTATAAATTAATTCAAAATTTGATTGAACTTCCATTGTATAGAGTTCAACCAAATTTCGAATTCAGTTTTACAACACCATTGCCATTTCAACTTCAAAAACAACACTTCTATGTATTAATCAAGCCTCGCCTGGATCCCCTCTTGAGGGGAGAAGGAGGAGGATATTTTACAATACATCGATATGGAGCTTATAAAATAGCATCACTCATTTTCAGCTGGACATATATATAATTATTACAAAATCCATGATCTCGTTAAAGGTTATATATCGTCATACAAAATCACATAAAAAAACAGTCTGTGATTAACACTATCCACAATATCCGTAACGAATTCGTTCTTCAGGAGTTACGAGACTTGATTTGATAATATTAATATTCAATTTTCTGAAAAGTCCAATAGGAATGAGTAAATTAGAGGCTTCAACTGTAAACTACAGAAAATGAATATATTGTATTTTACTGAGAAACAATTTTATGATGATGGAAAACTAAGGGACAAGATTCTGGATCAGTTGCTATAAGGTTTTATGGGAAATACATCCTTCTTTACAACTACATTACGTGCCTTTTAACATTATTTCATTAGTAATGGTAAATTACAGTAACAAGTACGGACTGTTTGGGCCTCCTGACGGACTAGATTTTCAGTCACTTGCTTTCAACTTCATAGATCAGATTCCGGGCTATGCTGACTGGCGAATATTAGGTGCGCAACTTCTCGCATGAGACGTTATAGAATTTCCGCTATCTTCATTTCCTTGCGGTTGCGGTTGTTTCTAAACTTACTTCATGCATTTTCCGTAAAATACGTATTCGTAAGAGTTTACGAAGTGTTGTATGTCTAACTACAAATATTTAATGGAATATTAAAAATCTTCCTTATAGACATTAGTGAGATTTCGTCACACATTGTGAGACGAGTTTTATTTTTGTAGTTACATTAGTATTTTCATCAAAGGGGAAAATCAAATAACAGTTTTATATTTCAACCGCTCATATACAGCATGAGTAGTAGGATATAGATATTACGCATCTCTGACATGGTACAATACACTAACATTCAGCATACTTTCCAAAAGGTGGTCCTGCTATTTTTCATCTCCCATGTTCTTTTACCTTAAATGTAGGGTGACGTCCAAAACTTCAGTAATTTTTCATTAATTTAAAATTCTACGAAAGTATACTAAAAGTCTGAAATATTTATTATCAATAACTGACTAAGCTTACCTCATGACTAATAGGACTCTGTAAATAATGACAGATTTTTGTGTTTTTTTAATTGCAGAAATGGATGTTTACGGCTGGATACGTATCCTTCTGCTGATGGTTCTAACAANGATTTTTGTGTTTTTTTAATTGCAGAAATGGATGTTTACGGCTGGATACGTATCCTTCTGCTGATGGTTCTAGCAAGTACTAATAGCTCACTGCTACTCTTAGAGACGTCCTATCGCCAAGAAGAAGTGGTGAGAATGGCAGGAAGTATATACGATAAGTACTTCAAAGGCATGATCTATACCCTCGCAGTCAGTATTGAGGAAACAACGCAGTCCGAAGTAACCAGTCTAGTTCTCCGTCATGTACACCACTCTGCTTTGGGACCAGTCATCAACCTCAGTAGAAACACGAAGGTAAGCGGCCTAGCCCAGTGTGTAAAGCAAGATGACGAAGATGAAGCGGAAGTAGCTGCAAGGTGTAAAAAACAAGCTATTGCAGACTGTATAGAGAACAGTGTTGGCTTTGTCATATTCACCGACACTGTCAGTCTCCAGTGTGTGGTTCCTTCTCATTGGAGTACGTATCTGTTTTGGAACCCGAGAGCAAGATTTCTGATAGTTATAACAAGTTTTTCACAACGTAAAAGTTCTGAGCTCTACGATATGATGATGGACTGCTGGCATAATTTCCGAATGTTTAACATGGCTACAGTTATGTGGTTAGAAGACGCAAGCATGTCCATAAACGATAACAGTAAGAATGAACAATCGGCTTTCGTTTGGTCAGTGAATCCTTTTAAACAAAATTATAAGATTGCAAGGAAGTGTACAGAGATCTCCGGGCTGTTTTCAAATAAACTTTTAAATATTTATGGGAAAATAATAAGAAGTGCGTACATAAAAGAGTACGAATATCGAGTATTTAAACGAGATTCTAACGGATTACAAGTTATGGAAGGACCGGATGGAGCTGTGTCGAGCACATTTGCAAAAAAAATTAATGGTAACTTGCATTACTATAGTGTAAATGATTCTGAAGTAGAAAACTATGAAATTCTTTTACAACACACAGTGAAAACCACAGTCAATTTGCGTGATACTACCTATCCTTTCGGTACTAGTTGTGTAACAGGAGTTGTTCCCAAAGCACTCCAACTTCCTCGATACATGAACATAATTCTCCCCTTCACTGATGAAACGTGGGCAGCTTTCCTCGCTACAGCTATAGCTATAGGTTTCCTGTGGAAGCTAATGTTTTTGTATGATGTGATCGAACACCAACACTCCTTGCACCCATCTGTTCTGGTGGAAACGATGCGTCTAGTAATCACTACTTCCGTATCGTGGTCTCCGCTGTATTTTTGTCATAGGATGTTTGTTTTATCGGCTTTAGTGTACGGCTTGGTCGTCAATAGTTCGTACCAAGGAGCACTTACAAGTTTCCTGACTGTGACCAATTACTATTCAGACATAAACACTTTACAAGACATTATGAATTCCGGTTTGAAAGTGTCGGCATACCAATCTCAATCAAAAAGCTCCTCCACGTCCGATTTCCTTGCAGATGATGATCCATTTGTAGACTGGTTTCTTAAGAACTTTGAATTAATACCCACTGAAGAAGAAGCGTACACGAAAATTGCGGAAGAGAGGAACATCAGTAGACTCACAGATCGTGAAACAGGAGCGTACTTCATGAATAACCCTAAGTATTACATAAACGGTTTGCCAAAGCTTCATCTCTTGCAGGAATGTGTGTTTGTGCTCCTGAACACTTTCTACGTCGGCAAGGATTCTCCTTACCTGTCCCGGTTCAGCATTATCACAAACAGATTAGTTGAAGGTGGCCTTGTGCAGAAATGGTCCGCTGACTTTGTGAGGAATTTGCAAATATTAGGAAGCAAACTCTCGAGAGTTGGTGGGCCAAAACAAATCACAGTAGAACACATACAGGCACCATTCTTTCTTCTCAGCTTTGGAATTATCTTCAGCTTGTGTGTATTTATGATAGAATGTACTGTTCACAATCATGGTTTCAAAATATTTCCATATAGTGATTTAGGAATAACTAATCAGAACATTTACAACAGAAGGTTGTTTCAACGAAAAGAACTTCATAATNTCCATATAGTGATTTAGGAATAACTAATCAGAACATTTACAACAGAAGGTTGTTTCAACGAAAAGAACTTCATAATAGACGAGTTACTCTTTTTCATTAAGGAAAATTGTTACCTTTAAAAATGTATAAGATTTATTGGAATGCATTTTTGTTCCTCGATCAGTTCATTGTATGCTCTTTACCTAGCTCACAATTTCAATATATTTCTTACTTTTTTTTCTATTATTTGTATGAAAGCACATCAATAAAATTCAGTTTCTGTCTGTAACCACTAACTCCAAATTTTCAAATATTGAAAAACAGTATAAAAGTGTTAACACTTGTGTACGAATTTAACTAAAAAAATACATATTAAATAAATGAAATAAGTAGTATGCTTTTCATACTTAAAGGCTTTCTTGTTCTTCAATAATAACATTTCGTGGAAGGCTTCCAGGTATCGAAAGATACACATGTATACAACATGTTTCTAAAAAATGGAAACAAACTTCGGCAGGTTATTCCTTGAAGTAGAGGGAGAATTACGACTTTGGTCCACCTCAAAAAGCGTGGACAGTAAAAGATGTTATAATTGGAGGTTAAAAAAAACTTTATGCGGGACAATATGACCTCGTTTTGCAGTATACAAATGAGATTAAGTACAGTGATATGTTAAACTGTGACCATCATGAAAGCAAAAATATTGAATGTCTGACTCACTTCCATCATACAGATATGTGGTATTTCCATGCAATTACATGCAAATAAATATGTTGGTCTACATATTATTAAAATATTTAATGACAAATACTGAAGAAGGGAGTCATGGAACATATCAAAGTGTCTCTTGGTGCAACTGCCTAACATGCATTTTATTCGAGATAAAATCAGTTATTTATGTGGGCAATGCTGAATTGAAAGAGTCAATATTTCGGTATATTTCACTTAATATCATAACATTACTTTCATTTGCAATTAGCACATTATGATTCGTTACATTTCACTATATTTCCTCATATTACAATACTTTACAGTTCATTACATTCCACTTCATTTCATTGCATTGCAGTACACTTCATAGCAGTTTATTACATTAACAATTCGTTATATTCTACTACATATCATAACTTTCATTACAATTTCGGTTCTCAAGACCTCGATGATAAGAGCCACCCAAATCTTTCCATTCCACATTACAGTTCATTACACATCTTTAGATCACATTACAATTTATTACATTCTACTAAATCTCATTACATTACAGTTACTACATAACATGCCAGTATATTGTGTTAGAATGTAACTACAGTAACAAAATTACGATACCTAACATCGGTACAGTAACTGAGGTGGGATATCAAGAATGGTGCACTCTGTTATGATCGCGAGGGATTTCTCAGACCACCTCACAGAAGCCAACAATCCTGTANTCTCAGACCACCTCACAGAAACCAACAATCCTGTATTTATGGTCTTCCTCTGATTCATTACTATTTCGTAGACCAATACCTTGACAAATCCCCACTGTAAGAAGTTTGCTGGATTACGGTCAGGAAAGTTTCCTGGCCACGCAACATGGTGACCACTTCCTATCCAGCAGACAGGAAATACAGGGTTGATTGTGTCACCCACAACCCCTGTGAAATGAATTGAGAAGCCATCATGGTGAGTAGTATATCCTCGAGGAGCTACGATAAAGTAAGCATCAGGGGTTGAGAATACACCTGGCCAATCAGGTGTTGCGGCAGCATATAAGATTAATGAGATAGTCGCCCACAATAACCGGCCAGATGTTAATTGACATTCTGTGTTCGTTGGCTCTGGCAACTGTTGCGCAAGGGTTGGTGTCGTCACGCATATGTCTACGCCGAACATCAGAATAACCATCTCGAGTGTATATTGCCTCGACTGGTAAACATGACTGTGGTCGGAAATTCGGGAAAAAGTTAGCAATGCTGCAAAAGCCACTGGGATAAATTATGCTGAGATACAGAAACTGCTGGCCCTAGTGCCTGTACCTTTCGAACATGGAACTGATGTAGCAACTTTCCGTGCATAACCTGCCATTTTGTGACACGTGGAACATACCATCAATGCGCAGTGGATGCATTCTCTTCCACAAAATGCAGTATCACCTCCTAGATATTTGTAGTACGAACATTCCTTGGACAGCCAGATACATGTCGTTGGTGTAACGAGCCTGTTTAACTTATTTTCTGGCTGAGAGAAATGACGCTTTTGTATGTAGGTTCATGATGTCGGGGACATTCGCCGAATCACAACCATGCTGCTGCTCTTTATACTGAGTACCATATAAGAAGGCCACATTCTTGACAGTTGAAAATCGCCGTGTCTTTTCGTTTATGTATCCATTCGCCATCAACAGGCGTGTCCAGAATAGGCTTTGATGTGGCGAGTCAGCGCGTCCAGGAGGTGCTGCTCCGTGTGGCAATTGGTGAACTGCTTGGGTGACGCTGCATTCGTAAACGGAACTTGGTGGACGTGTGTAGGGTCGTTCGTAAACGCGGTACACGAAATATATGTTACTTTAAAAATTATACAGAGCTCGCGGGAAAATAAAATTATTTGTATATGCACGTGAATACGTTATTTTAAACAACATATGTATAATATGTTTCTGGGTGTAGTTCGGGATATGGATAACAGATGGCATGGAAGGGCATATTGCAAATGATGGTGCGCTTTTAACTGGCAAGATGGCAGCACCTGGTTTGAGAGTCTGGAAACTTTGGATTTTTTCGTCACATTTGGATACGTATCGTTTTTTGTGCATCTCATTTTGAACACCTATACATTACTATTTTATCACGAAGTTTCGTTTCTAAAACTAAAAACTGCTGTTTTATGACCACGTAAAATAAAATGTATTAATTAATCTACGAACTCTTTCTTATCCGCGTATCTTCTGCTTGTGTGATGTGCTTCGGCACTGCTCTCAGAATAGCCAACGTAATATTAACTTTTGTTCGTTCGTGCATCAGCTGATACAGGATTTTGTAAATGGCAGGTTATTTGTTTTCAATATATTAAGTTGCCACTCACTGACTGTCAGAAAGTGGCCTTCTTATATGAAATGAACTATAACTGCATCTCACTTCACCATACATTACTATAAAGTCATGAGAGTTGAAATAGATATACTACTCTAGAAGCATGTAGCGCCCCCTTTCACCAAAATGATGGTGGTGATGCCAAATTTCATGGATTTCACAAGTGACCAGAAGCAGTCAGAAACCTTAATCCATCACCTCTGCACATCATCCCACAATAAACAGAGATTGGTATATGCAGGATCCACTATGCGCTTACCCTTTTTGACAGCATTTTATGAGCCCTACCTTCTCATAAACTCTTAGGATATATTAGGGTTAGTATAAGGAATTAGGGTGAGCTCAGAATAAGAGAAATTAGAAAGAGTCAATAGAATCTTTACTTTCCTTGAACAGTTAGCACTTACTACAGGAATATTTAATGTAAGAGTCCAGCGGAAAAGAGAGAGATGGAGAAAAGGAAGGTTACTTAGGAGAGAGAAGATGACATGATATAGAAGGAGCCCACCCTAGCCTTGCACCCGGACCTCGTTGTTGGACGACGCCCTCGGACCTGGCGTTGACTCGCCTGTTGACCCACGCAGACTGTGTCGATGTCGGTCCTCGGTGCCCAGTTTTCTTTTCTTGCCCCTCCACGTGTGTATTGACGTAATTCCTTCTGATTGGCTCCCGTTGTGCGTCGTAGGCGGAGTGTCCTCGCCGTTTGTTCTAATTCTTCTGAAATGCCCTTAGGCCAGCAGGATTCACGATTTCCGTGTCTCTTTGCACAATTTTTCGTTGGTTGCTGAAATCGATTCCGGTCCGATGTTATGCGTTATAGGCACGTCTGTGGCCTCTTCGCCGGACAATGCCCTCGGCTTCCGCTTAGACAGGCGTTGCACAACGGGACCAATCGTAACATCCTCCCAAAATTGATGAAAAAGAGATGTCCTCATCTCTGGAGGGATGCTGGAGAAAGTAGATTGTAAAGAAATATTTAAGATATTTGAGGGAGAAAGAATGTTGAATTGGGTTGATAGTAGAAGCAAAGTTGTTTAGTGAGACTGTAGTTTCGATAATGGGTCCGTAACTATCGTGGATGTGTTGCGCTGAATGAGTAATGTGCCGCAATAGTGGAAAATGGAAGTTTGCTGCAGTGAAGGTTCGACTTGGGTCGACGAACTATGAACACACGTGGGGGCTGGTCATGAACTTGCTGACGAGCTATGTTGGCTGTCTTCCTCGTCCCGTTGGTCGCGCAAGACGTGGATGAGCTAGGGTAGTAAAGAGGGGAAGTGGGGTGGGTGTTGGACGAACATCCATATATATATACGTAAACCGATTCCTATTAACCATCGTACATATTTGATTAAACTTATATTATTAATAACAAAACAATATATATATCCTTAATTTTTGTAGAACATGTTTTAAATATGAATGTTATTTACATTTATTTACTGTTGTACGACTTATATTATTAATACCAAAACAATATACAATATATATATATATATATATATCCTTAATTTTTGTAGAACATGATTTAAATTGAATGCTTAGCTTACTGTATGCATGTTATTTACATTTCTTTACTGTTGTAGGACTTATATTATTAATAACAAAACAATATACATACAGCTGAATAACATTTTATATTTATATTCCCCTTATTGGGATACATTATTCTTTTTTTTAAAACCTCTCTCTACTTAATAGTATACATGTTACATTTTTCTTCTTTAATGAAATTGTCTTTAGAGTTTGAATATAATAAATTATTCTTACTGTTACTATTTTATGGTGCACCCATGAAGGAAATTATGAAACGATGCATCGTAGGAAAGTAATTGGGATATCGTTAATTGAGCCTACTATTTTAAAAGTTAAGTAAAATTATCATATTATCTTATTATCTGCTGGCAGTTAAAATAGGCTCATTTAACTATTTGGACTAGATTTTAAGATAGGTTATGAGGAACGTCCACGTGATAGTTATACATACGTATGCTAATCTACTAGGCAGTTAACTTGAGCTCTTTGTGTAAACATTGTCTAACTTGTTATTATATTGATTCGGCAGGCTACTGAAGTTTTTCTTGCCGTCGTGTCGCGAGGGTGTTCTGTTATGAGGTTGGTAGCCGTGCGTATCACGCCACCCACGGATGCTGAAGGTACGTGCTGAATTATCACATCCTTCCCGTGTGGCTGTATCTGCAACCGCCCAGCGCGTCAGTTCATTAGAGTTCAGAATCTCGCCCGGTACGGTCTGGCGTGGTCGGTCGCGTGGACCAACATGCATATGAAGATTGCTTTGCGTAAAACGGGTCCGTTTCTTGTTGCTGCTGGTTTGTGGAAGTCTTCTTTGCGTCTCTCGCGACGTGTATCAGCTGCATCGTGCGTTGCTAATGAAAAGGATTTATGCTTCGTATGGTTTTATATCTGGTGAAAGTGGATTGGCAGAGATATTCACTCCAGCAGTAATTATGTAGTAATTTAATTATTAGTTCGGTTTGGCTGCGTTTGACGTAAAATATATGCCATCTGACAAATTCTAAAATGAATAAAAATGCAGACTCCTATCAGCAGTGCGATAATGGCTGTTATAAATTATGATTAGTATGTGAGGGTTATCATCGGTGTAAAAACGTAGTTGTGATCCTCTGGGAATTCATTTGCACCGCTATTTAGTTCTGTGTTGATCTGAGTCAGGTTAGAATGAAGATGCCAGTCGGTGTGTAATAAGTGTGTTATATTTTAAATATGAATACCCGTGTTTATCTGGAGTTGTTCCGGCTGGAAATAAGTGTGTCGCAAGTGTGTGTATTGTGTATAATTACATTATGCTTCGTTCGTAATTTGCAGTGACACGGAAGGTGAAATTCTATTGTTCCTATTGAATCGTGTAGAATTTTTTAATCGTACTATTTAAACAGTCAATATATATTGATGACCGTATGTTACTGACTTAAAATTGTTGTGGCAAAAATTCCGTGATCTTGGCAAATGAGTCTTTATGACATTGAAATTTACTTGCCTCAATATTTAGTGGTTGTTGTTGTGCGAAGAACATTTCTTTAAAGCAAGCTATTGTGTCTGTTACCAACATTGCACGTGGAATGTGGTAAATGTGATCTG
>NQII01012243.1:0-13432 GCA_002778355.1 Clitarchus hookeri
TTCTTTCGTCAATTTATTGTTTACTTTCTTACATAATAAGGGATTTTGTATCTTTGTTGTGTCATGCAGTGGCGGGCAGATAGTGTGTAAATATGATAGCGAGTTTCAGAACAACTCTTCCTGGGCATGATTGTGCTAGAGAATCGCTTGCACGAAGCTTTCCGCAAAACTAACACCTATAATTGTACAGCTAGCTACCCATTATAGTCTTTCGGAAATATGTAGTACATATGACTACGAAATACTGATTTCACTTGTGATGAAACTTCACCAAAGTGCATATGTATCTTAGCAAGTTTGGGCTTCATAACGGACTGCGGTTTTTTTTTCAATCGGAATATTTAATATCGCAATGGAACCATGCCACTATATGGGCCGCTAACGGTGTAATTAAAAAACAATATCGGTATTGAACTTTGCTTTATTTCTTTTAATGTTGTGTCATGTTGTAAAAGGGAGGTGGGTGGAGTGAAGGGCCCCTCGGTGCATGGACACATCCGTTTCCTTCTGAAAGTGCAATGTTAGGAATGATAGATGAATATAACTTAAAATCCTCGGCTTGTTAAAATTTTATTCACCTCGACATATCACGATCATTCAGTAACTTAAAAATGTAGCGCTTTTTTGTCCATAAAGTGTATTATTATGTTTGGTATTGGGCAGCAAGGGAATGTTTTCCTATCAATGCAAAAGGACTTATATTTCTATACATCAATCACTTCTCATGCGAGTGTTTATATCCTTATTCCCCTACCTATATCGTTTATCTTTATTGTATGTATGTATATATATATTTATTTATTTATTCGGTGCAAAAATCTGGAATTTCTTCCAGACTCTAAAATAATAATTTTTTTATGAGATAAGGCACGCACTGTCTTTGCAGAAGTGTGCGGATTGAATATTCTGATAGTTTTTTTTCCCAGAAGGTTTAGCACTTTTTGCAAACTATGTAAAATTGGGGAATGTAAAATTTAAGGTTGTAAAATTTAAAAAATGTTTACTATATGCATCAGCAGATGACGAAATTCGCCAACTTGCTTAAAATGGAAGTAAAGTGGGTCTCCTTATAGTGGTGCACCCAGAATCACAGTAAATGCACAACTTTTTAAGAAGTTCTGTAGATACTTCGAAAATCGTAAGGAAAATATGGCTTGAGATTCATATAAAACATACATATTTATATTTTATTCAGTGTAAAAAATATCACCGCAGTGAGTCTCTTTGATGGGTGTATTAATTAATAAATAAAGAAAGTTTCCATTTCTTATCCAAGAATGGGCGCATTTCTTCTCTGAATAAATAAAAAATTTATTTTATTAAAAAATATCTCATCTTACTAGGTTAGCAGTTTTTTTCTATGCTTTTGCATGAGAAAATAATCACATAATATTTTATAAGTGTGCTAAAAGTTAAGTTTATGAAAATAAATTACAATACATATTCCACCTGTTGACTGGATTGTTTATTTTTAAATTAAAAATAATTTCAAATGCAGCATTTATTCTGCACAGTCAAAGATATTAATGTATAAATTCATATAAATCAATCGCATTAACGATATCATGTCAAATAACCATATAATTGGGAAATACAAAAAAACATTCTATAATATACCTAGAAAGCTGCTGCCTTCGTAGCACAGTGGTAGAAAGTGGAACTACGTGAAGATGTCGAAAGACGAATGAACAGGGAGGGCGAGGTGATGATATGCGCGATAACAGGCCTGGTAATGGGCTGTGAACAGTTGGAAGAGGACTGAGCACCTGCATACCAGCAAAGGTGGAGGGGACGCGTGTCTACCTGTGTCTCTGGCTATCGCTACAAGCATTTGCTGCTGCCTATAAAAATTACAGTGATGCAAGTAATGCGATCATTAGCAACTGACCATTGCAGGTACATTTTATTATGCCTGTTGCCATGTAGCCAAAAAAATATCACTTTAAAAACTGAAATTTGAACCTGTAATTACTGTAAACTTACAATTATGTAGGCTGTCATGCGTAAATTCAATAAAATGTAGGTACAGCACACAATAAAAATTGTAATGTATGAACTTGTCTACACTATGGTATTTGAAAGAAATGGTTATGTATAAAATCTATGGAAATGTGTTTGAAAAGGACAAATATTTTGTAAACGATTAATAAAATTTTCATCTTATCTTTCACGCAATTTATGAAAAAATATATAATTTTATGTAAGTCTTCCTCAAACTCACTTTCATTTAAAAGAAAATTAGTTGTATTTATTTTATCGATTGTATGATATGTGATAGAGTAGTGTACGTATTTTATTAAAGACATAGTACTATAGCCTGAAAGTATTGTATACGTATTATATAACTGATTTAAAAAATATTTTTCTGAAATTTGAAGTGTTGTTTGTAATATGCCATTATTAAAAATTAACTTCAATCAGCCTTTTTTCATGTAAGGATATAGAGGTTACTATTTACTTCTAAAGTAAATATTTTGAAGAATATAAAGTGACCAAATACGTATATACTCTGCTCAAAGAGAAACTAAATACGCATTATTTTCATTTCGAGCTGTGCAATATTTTGTCCACTGGAAGAAAATGCGTCGAATAGTCCGCATGAACAGCCGGACTGTACGTTAATTGTTGGACAAGCATTTGAAGTGACTGTACCTTTTTACTAGGGGGGAAGGGGCTGGATGGGGGGTACGCACACTAATTAGTCTGGCCAGCACGAGTCTCGCTACTCGTTATGCAGTGCGGTTCAGGTGCATGCTGGCCAGGTGTGTTCCAATCAAATGATTGCAGGCTCTACAGTGGTTGTGCGACGAAAGTAAAAGAATGTGGGTACACCGGAAGCGTCCAGTTCGAAAAAGGCACGAGGTTTCCCTTCAAGAAAAAAGAAAAACTGAAGTGGGTTACACCTAGATATCCTAAAGAACCACCGGTAAAGTAGAACATAATACTTATAATTATACACCATAATTTAAAAAAATTATGTGGTTTTATGTGCATGCGTGTGCACGAGAGAGAGGGAGAAAAAAAGGGCATGGGAAATTGTGCATTCACGTTAGCATGTATTCACGCACACACACAAACACACAGAAATAGTTGAAGCCTTACTGCTGGTGTTGGATATGTATGTATTTCTTACCCCGGTTCAATTGTAATTTATCCGTGTAATATGGCAGTAGCACACCAGTGTCGTTCATAACACGGCCGACAAATCTACCAACTTCGTGAGTTCGGACCGGGCAAGACATGCGCACATGAAGTTAGAGCTAGTGAGTTAACGAGTGAAACAAAAACCTTTGTAATGCAGATGTAACTGGAAAGTAATTTCACTTATACAGTTAGTTAGCTTTTTTTGTTATGATAAGTGATGGTTTTTACGGTAAAGTAATTACTTTTGGAAAAAGAATTCTCTGTCCTTAACTGCGCTATATTTCAGAAGACACATGGTGACTGGTATGGTCTCTGTAGAGTTGAGAATGTGTTAAGATAAATAGTTCCATATTGCAACGTCAAATCCCAAGTGTAAAGTATACGAGTAAACACGCTAGAAACATATACACAAGCATAAAATTATTTCAGTTAAACTTGACTAATACATGAATAAAGTTTTGAGGTCCATGACAACGCCGATTTTACATATGCACATAAAAATAGATCCTAATCAGGTATTTCAATAACCAACACGGTGCGTGTATTCCGCCAACATATTTAATCATGAAAGAAAAAGAACAAAGTGCTGTTTATAATGGAATGTATCGCCCATCCGTAAGTCCTGATTAAAATATGCTGTCTCCATCCATTCACACAGCCAGACAAAACTCCCGGATAGCACTAAATATAAAGAGAGAAAGGTAAGTATACAGTAATACACTTTTACTCTCTTTACATATGAGCTCAACAATCAATAAGACGAGATTCAACCTACCTCATAAAAATGTTTTCCAACAAATTAAGAACATTTTGCGTAATGTTTCGCTTCCATCAGCCCTTCTACTGTGATTTCAGGGATACCAACCCACGTGAAACACTTGTTCCCAGTCATCCGTTTCAAACGCATCCGATTCTTTTCAGTGAATCTCCTACAGTAAAATGTTTAGTTTAGGCGATTTCATATCACCCATAGATAAGAGTATTAAATCATAAAAGACGAAACAATCCGGAAAAATTACCCCCAAAAACAAATTTTTGCCTCAAGTCAAGCGAAATCCAGACGCCATACATGAAGCCGTGCTCACAGTTGACAAAGGTAGTTTTATGGATGCCTTCACATTCCATATAATACGGACGAAAATCGCTGTGCGTTGCCGCAGTTGATTTTCCGGACAGCAATTTCTAAACGATACGACACAATGCAGTCCATCGTGTGGTGTACCTCGTTTATTGAGATGTCCCGATGTGTTCACTTTTTTCCCGCTTGTCGGACAAAAATGTACTCAAGTCAGCGTGTTAGAAGTGTCAATTGGAATATGTGTGGTCCGTTCTTCCTGTTTCGAAATAAGTTTTGATTTCTTGACACTGGAGTTTTTAGAGAAAGCTGCAATGCTATTGTTATCAATAGTATACAGTTTTCTTTGTTTTTTTTTAAATTATATGCTGTTAGATGTCGTATACATCAGTAACGATCGTCAATATTAGAAAAAATTTTTAACTCTTCAACACTTGTAGCTTTGTAGGTGCCGCGCCGTGGATGCTGACAGAAACAAATCGTTTCGTTTTAAAATGGCCAGACACAAATGTTTTTACATACCGGCGAGAAGTTTGCATCAGAAGGAAAACTTTATGCATGCACAGTTAATAATGTCTAGATATGTGTGGGCATATGCTTATATACTACATATGTAAATGCATCACTATAGGTTTGAGTGCACTTTACCAGTACATCGTGTTACTGCATAGCGAGATGGATGTGTTGTCCGGATACGTGAATCTCGGTGCCAATAAGTGACACGTGCATGGCTATACGTGTACGGGTACATAGGGAGCTGACGAGAAGGCAAGGCTAAGACCTGGTTTATAAAAATCGCAATAACGCAACACTGACAAAATTGCAACGATGCAAAATATCAAACTCTGAAATCTTAAGGTAGGGTACCTGTTTATAAAAGTCACAAGAAACTTTTATAAACAGGTGCCTAATGTTTTCAGAGTTCACTTTCTTGCGTCGCTGCAGTTTTGCCAGTGTTGTGTTATTGCGTTTTTTTTATAAACCAGGAATTCCTTTCGCCGCCTGCGTGTATGCATAGAGTATATGAAGTACTAGTACAGAGTGGACACTCAATGTTATCCAATGGCTAGGTTTTTTTGTCGCAATCACTATGAGAAAACGTAAACTAAAAAAACACAAAATCAAATTCACTGCTCCTTTAAAAATCTATTTACGCACAGCTCAACTCACTTGTGATAATTATAACTATTTTACGCGCTGCAGCTCGGAAGGACACACCAGGCTGATGGACTCACTGCCTCGTCCCCTCCTGCGTCAAGCAAGGAACTGGGAATGATTGACAGCGGCGAGACCTGGCTGGCATTACAGCCCCTCCTCCTCCCCCTGTTGGAGAAACCGACAAATTGAGAGAAGGTGCAAGGATATTCTGGGAGTTAGGACCCTCGGTCCAACGCGAGACTTAGCCGACCAACCATTCCCACGCCACTTATGGTATTCTGTGTTTGCGTCGCTGCTTGTCACCTGTATGAAGTTAACAACGTTGATAGTTAATTGTAAGCTAATTATAAATAAATAGTTATAGCGCTATGTGCCACTGCTTAAATAAAGCGAAATTTCTGGATGACGGCCTACGACCCTATAAATACAAGCCACCGGGGGACTGCGGAGGGTCTGAGTAGAAACCTTTTGGCAGAGTGCGGGCGTGATATCAAGTGCGAAACGATGGCAGACCAGGTGTTCGAGGTGAGAATGTTCGAGAGGGCGTGAAACCCGTCGCACAGTAGGTTTCACGCCTACTGTGCGTGAGGGCGCTCGGAGAAATGTAGAACATCGCGGACTGGTGGGACATGGACTAAACAGAGGTGGGACGGATTGAACATGTAATACGGATTTTAATGTAAATATTGGAGCTGTCAAATATAGACACATAATTTAAAAAAGGAATAGGTTTTGATACACTGTCATTGGGACTGATTTATAATGATTTAATTACGTTAATTCCTTTGATGTAATTGTAAATTTCATTGATTGAAGTCAGAAATTGTAAACAGCAAGTGATATGAGTTTATTGTGGGGTGTTAAGTAAAAAAAATATTAAAATTAAAATTATATAAAAAATATTTATTGAAGTTTTTCTGCTCTATACCAAATGTTTTCAAAGTAATAGAATTCAGTAAATCAATTTCCAAATAGTTATCATTGCCATTATTATAGCAGAGAAACAAAAGAACATAGTAAGCTGTGCCCTACAAATTGCAAAATTGTTATTACTTATTGCCATACAGTTTATAGGAAATTATACATTTTGTAATGCACAGTTTATTCTATTTCACGAACGAGTACACCTTTCTGACAGCCAGTGTCTAGTGATGTATCATAAATTATATGAACAACATTCCACCTAGAAGAACTAAAATCAGCCGACGCACATCACCATAGCTACATTAAATATAGCTCCTTGTAACATTTTACAGACAAAAAAAGGTAACATACACTACTTCTAAATGCATGTCACCACTAATAACGGCCTCCTTCTAAATTCCTAACCTAATGTTCAACAACTTGCCGCCAATGTGACGTCATCGCGTAAAGAACTCGTGCTCCTGACCTCGTTGCAGTCAGTTCAGAAGATTGGCAGGAAGTAGAATGACGCAGGCACCACACTGATACGACTTCTTGTATGGATAGGAACTTCTTGTTTGCTCATACTGCGCATTGTAGAGGTATCGGAATGTGGCCAGTTGAGTATGCATGTTGCGGAGCATAGCCATGGGTGCCATTCCGGCGGTGGTATGATAACAGACTCAATGTGTGAAGGCTAGCATGTAGGAAATAGACGAATTACTGTATTATACCAAGAAAAACAAAAAAATTTCGTATGGAAATAAAGACAACAATCATCTTTTTTTTCATTATGTATAAAATGATTGATAATATCTTTCAAAACATTCAAAACAAAAACTAATTTTTTTCTATATTTTAATTTAAGTTTGACATAAGAATGGTTACAATCCCGAACTGATCATCAGACACTTTTCTTTTAATTCTTAGTGCCTTACGGAAGCTTCACGAAGTATCTCGCTAGTATGTATATTTTATTTTCAGCATTGCATGTACATTGTGTTAGTTATGAGACAATTTTTTACTGTTTTCAGCAAACACACCCTCTGCTTTTATTGTACAGTACTGGCCCACAAAGTTACTAGAGAAGGATCAAATGTTTCGTCATGTACAGTCTTACTGGTTCATTCACTTATTTAGTTGTATTTTTTGTTCAACGACAAAATAAGAAATATATTCTTTCTTTTCACATTAAAAAACTTTTTACCCAGGTGGCTGCTATTGTTTCAATCAACGAGAAACATTTCAACTCCAGATTATTTAGGGTCATTTACTACGTTTAAAATTCAAGGCATGTTTTAAATGCTTTGATATAACTGTTTAAAAAATGTATTCAGGCTTATTTAAAATATTTGAAAGACTGAAAATGTTATATCTGATTCAGTACCTTATTTGGTGTTGTCAGATGGCTATGTCGGAAATATTATTGGTTGGAGACATACATGCATACATGGTATACGTACGTACAGATGCAGATTACGTCCATGTAGGTAAATACTTGTATTGCGCAAACCTGACACACATAGCAGTACACACAAGAATACATATACCACATATGGCTACCTCTTCAAGCAGAGTGAGGTATGCGAAGAAAATTATCTTGCGATAAAGATACTGCTTCTAGCGGCGCGTTACATAACTGAAGATCACTTTCAGTTTATGCGTTTGTCGTGGCCAATCATCGTCTCTCTCACTTCTAATATCAACCGTTCTCGAGTACGAATTGCTTACCAAAGCCTTGCACAAAGTCTTTACAAATTCTATTTAAAACTTTTTAAAAATGTGGGGGAAAAAAAAGAAAAAAAAAAAGAAAGCAATTTTTGCTGGGCAGTGAAAACTAAATTTAGTTAATTTATAAGTCACAGGATTTAAGTAAATTTTTAAATATTCTGTTCACAAACATTTTGTAAGGCTATTTATTCTTTAAACCATTTATGTAAATAACCGCCTGCTTTTCATACAACGTAAAAGTAACTTACTGAACAAATATGTTAACAAACTTAGAAATAAAATTTTTATTTTCAAGTCTGGCGTATTTTTGAGGTATAACAGCTCCATTTGTACTTCAGAAAAAATGTACATTGTAAATTATAAACCATTACATTAGTTACTCATTGCCATGCCCGGGGCGAAGTAATTAATTATTTAAAATTAGAGGTAAACAAAAATTACGAGGAATGTTATTTATGAGTAATTTATTTGGTGGCGAAGTTGAGGCAGCAGTCTTGTCTTACTTTCACACTTGTAAACCCCAATATAAACTTCCCATGCTTAGAGAATAGAGAAAAACAAAGTGTTACGTACACTTAATGCAATAAAAAAATTTCCAGAAGTTTGTAGTGATAAATTTTTCAGAACCATATTATGATGCTATTTTGCTTTTACATTTACAGATTTAAAATATGGCAGTTTATATTTGTACGTTCAAGCTAACACAAGTAACATAGGTTTCTCGTTAAATACCCCCAGCAAATTACAGTGTTACATTTGCAGGTTACATGAATGTATAATTTTTTTGCACAATTTTGTCTAGTAGGGCGCTATCGTCACTTATACAGGCCATCAAATAAAATCATTCTCCGCTACTAAATGTTTTGCGGACAATTTTATGTAAAACGTATATCAAAATATTACCAAAATTCGTATTAACACAACCTTTTGAAGTGCTACTGGATCAGCAGATAATTAGACTAAAAAACCTGGCCGGTGTTTTTTTAGAAATATTTTCACTACATTTCTATACACTAAAAATGTTTTTGCTGACATTAAATCATTACGGAACAAGATATTTGGTGCAAACTATATGCACTAACATCGTGAAAAATAACACAATTCTTAGTCAATTTCCCGGAAATAAACACTGTCAATATAAGTTTCATTATCGAATGAAAATGCATTCGCATTCGTTCCTGTTTGCTCAACAGTAACTTACTTGCCGTTTGACATAATTGAATTTCGGGCAAACACCTCAATCGGTGGATTTAAAAAAAAGTAAATTTTTTTTGCAATAATTTTATATACAAACAAAAATAACGAATCTTAAATGCTCCCAACCTATGTAATCAGCAGTGAAAGGTTTACAAAAAGATATTAGTGGTTTTTCCAATGTGCGTATCTTCCATACTGGAATGTGTGTCGTCATACACATGGGCGGAGTACTGCTAACCCAAGACCACGAGAGGAGAAGGTTGGGCCATCTCGCCTGTTTCGAGTAATGGTACTCCGGAGGGTGGCACGTGACGTCACTGCGACGCAGCGCTCCCCCGAGTCTTGGGGCCACCCGAGTGTCATTTATCGCTAGTTTCAGACCTCGGTTTAACTCAACCTGGGGCCCAATTATTGAAACTATCGGAATTATTCCTCTACAGGAAAAACATCATTCCACTATCGGAATGCCCAGAGCTCATTTTTGAACACTCGATATCGGAATTGCATACCGGAATCGATCCATGAAGTGCGAAATTAATCCGACAGATAGGCAGCTGCCGGAATCGTCATTCCTCTACAGATTTGTCTATAATTTTTTTTAATGTAGGAAACTTTGAAAATAAATTCGCGCGTAGTTTAATATAAATATAATTAACAAAGGAGTATAAAACTGTTACCAAAATTCCAATTATCATGACGTTCACATATCTACGAAAAATATTGCGTAAACAACGTTAAGTTGGTAGGTGATAACTGATAGAGTTGTTAAGAATATCACGTGAAATATTATGTGAAACTGCTAAAATATAAAATACATAACGAAATCAATTTTGCAAGAAAAGATGTAGTTGTGAAACATAATTATTACTATGAATGAAAACGTAATAATATGTTTTAGACATGCAAACATTAATGAAAAATATTTTATAGGTTACAGCCATAGCCGGAATGTNAAAACGTAATAATATGTTTTAGACATGCAAACATTAATGAAAAATATTTTATAGGTTACAGCCATAGCCGGAATGTAAGCAAAAATTTTTTTATGGTATATTTACACCAGAAAAATATAAATGGTTATAGTGGTGTTTTTTAATGTACATTTTATAATTTTTTACAGAATGGTAAAGCATTTTACTGTTCTTTCGTGAATAAAGTTATGATAAAGAAACTAAAATATGAAAGTTCATATATATATGCTTAATTAATACTAAACCTATATATATATATATATAATATAGCGGCAATATGAGTTAACTCTTTAACATGTTATTTCACGGGCTAAGTTATTTTATTGGCAAATATTAGCGTAATTTCGTCAATACAAGTTCTTTTAAGGAAAAAATTATGCATGAAAAATAATAGTTCCTGTAGATTACCAATGTCTCACTTCATTATTTATAATATATAAGTTAATAGTTTTGTCGCCACTGTAGATAGTTTATTTATTTAAGGTAGTTGCAATTATTTATCCCGGATTATCTACTAATAAATAAAATGCATATTAATGTATTTTAAACATATTTTCCTTTTGCAACAGATTTAACGTGATTGGTTCAGCTTCGCTGAGGACACATGAAATGCAATGATGCCAAGTTGTAAAATCGATTCTTTAAAAATCTTTAACATTTTATTTCGACAGTTACTAGTCGTCTCAAAAATTCATATTTTGGCATCGCAACACTCGTTACCGGAATGAAAGTATCGGAACATTCCGCTAGAGGATTTATTCCGATAGTTTAAAAAAATTGGACCCCTGTTTCGTTGTCAACACATAATTATACCTCAGCGTTTTTACATAATTTAGTATGCTGTTTGTATTTCTAATGCCATATCCATGTTGCAATTATTTGCAGTAATGCGCTCATGCAAACAGGAAATTCGCTAGTTTATTGTTGCTGTGAACCATAATCCCACATTTAAGCAGGTTTTTCTTAGTGTCTCGTCATCGTGAATTTGACTGTATAGGTCCACAGATTTGTGTATACAGTATATAATTTGAGTACATTTGTTTTATTAGGCATGACTAATATTTATCAGTTATCTTCAGCTAATTCCAAGATGATATTCTGCGGAATGATTTCACGAGCGTGAAATGCGATGTTCATCTAACTTTTTCATGGATAAGCTAATGACGAATTTATTTTTATACAAATCTCTTTTGTGACAGCAATATAAATATATCAAATAAAAGAATATGTCTGATATATATTGCAAAACAATAGCTGTACCAATGTGCAAACGAGTATAAGATACAAGCTTTACTCTTAGCTGCAGTCTCGACTGGCCAGTCGCTGTGCCATAGTGACGTCAGCGCGCAACAGTCAATGTACCGTTACTCAAACAGGCTCGCTCGGGCCAACCTTCCTTAGCCTTGCTGCTAGCCTCAAACACATTGTTGTTATCGCGGAGAGTAATCTGCCAGAGGCGACGGGTCATAAGAGAGAGGGGGGGATTTCCTGGTCTGTTTACAGTCATTCCGTGATTCAAGAATGGATGACAAGCTGTCTAATAATGAAAGAGCGTTGGGGAGTAAATACGACTGTGGTGTAATTTAGCACTTGGTTTGGAAGTATTTACAAATCAGTTGGCAGTGCGCTCTGGTCGACAGTGAATCACACTACCCCCCCCCCCCACTGGACTTNTTAATAGAATAATAAGTAATAACTGATTAAGGATATATTTCTAGAGTTATCAGACGGGGAAGTGACGAATCGACCACAAAATGGTAGTTAGGTATACCTGAAAATGTAAGAAAATCGCGACATTGATTTCTTACACCAAATAAATATTTGTATTCAACACAGCAATTTTTATAGTTCGTTATCCGTATTTACTAGAATAAATTATTACGCGCAGTAGTTTTCCTTGAGAGATTTTTCCTTCCTCGAAAAATGATAGGATCAGGACACTGAATGCTCTCTGCTAATGTCGTGAATTTTATGTGACAAAATGTGACGAAACCTGTTTATTAAGGCAATAAATAAGCCCCTTCTCCCTGCAATGAATGGAGATATTTTTCCGAAATTATTGTTTACTTCTCCGATTCTTTTATAAAAGTAGACTGGATTTTATTATCTAGGTGCCTTGAGAGCTAAATTTGTGGAGTTTACTGAATAGGTACAATTATCTTTCANTAAGGAAAAAATTCTGAATGAAAAATAATAGTTCCTGTGGATTACCAATGTCTCACTTCATTATTTATAATATATAAGTTAATAGTTTTGTCGTTACTGTAGATAGTTTATTTATTTAAGGTAGTTGCAATTATTTATCCCGTATGATCTACTAATAAATAAAATGCATATTAATGTATTTTAAAGCATATTTTCCTTTTGCAACAGATTTAACGTGATTGGTTCAGCTTCGCTGAGGACACACGAAATGCAATGATGCCAAGTTGTAAAATCGATTCTTTAAAAATCTTTAACATTTTATTTCGACAGTTACTAGTCGTCTCAAAAATTGATATTTTGGCATCGCAACACTCGTTACCGGAATGATAGTATCGGAACAATCCGCTAGAGGATTTATTCCGATAGTTTAGAAAAATTGGACCCCTGTTTCGTTGTCAACACATAATTATACCTCAGCGTTTTTACATAATTTAGTATGCTGTTTGTATTTCTAATGCCATATCCATGTTGCAATTATTTGCAGTAATACGCTCATGCAAACAGGAAATTCGCTAGTTTACTGTTGCTGTGAACCATAATCCCACATTTAAGCAGGTTTTTCTTAGTGTCTCGTCATCGTGAATTTGACTGTATAGGTCCACAGATTTGAGTACATTTGTTTTATTAGGCATGACTAATATTTATCAGTTATCTTTAGCTAATTCCAAGATGATATTCTGCGGAATGATTTCACGAGCATGAAATGCGATGTTCATCTAACTTTTTCATGGATAAGCTAATGACGAATTTATTTTTATACAAATCTCTTTTGTGACAGCAATATAAATATATCAAATAAAAGAATATGTCTGATATATATTGCAAAACAATAGCTGTACCAATGTGCAAACGAGTATAAGATACAAGCTTTACTCTTAGCTGCAGTCTCGACTTGCCAGTCGCTGCGCCATAGTGACGTCAGTGCGCACCACTCAATGTACCGTTACTCAAACTGGCTCGCTCGGGCCAACCTTCCTTAGTCTTCCTGCTAGCCTCAAGCACATTGGTTTTTATCGCATAGAGTAATCTGCCAGAGGCGACGGGTCAT
>NQII01012244.1:0-26568 GCA_002778355.1 Clitarchus hookeri
CTTGGTTCAAGCACCAGGCTCTCGTATGTTATATACGCGTCATATTGAGACAGAAGTTGAAGACAATCTGTAAAAGAAAAAAAACGCTCTCTCGTGAGCCTGAACATGCAGCAATTACGTTGTGTCAGAAGAGAAAAAAAAATGTTTATGTAATTTAGTAGGGAAAGTCTTCATGGCCAGTTATGAAGCTTGCTTTTGCCATGCGGGAGTGAATGCGTACGAATATAAAACCTGGACTCTTGCACTTTTTTTGCAAATAACTTTATATCAGTTACTTTTTTTTAAATTTTTTATCTGGTCATCGTTTTGCTATTTTTTTAATTTAACCCCTTAACATATTATTCCTAGTTTACTCGTTTACGTTTCACATGCTGCAGGACAGGCGAAATCATGGTCTGAGCTGTACGGATCTTTAAGGTAGCACAAATGGCGGACATTGCCTTTCCCTGGGCAATATTATTGGCTGCTGCTGACACACAAATTGTTTTACAATTAGTTGTTTATTGTGCCATTCATTTACTGAAACCCTTTCCATTGGTAACAAAGTGTCAGTTATTATAAGGAATAAGTACTTCTCACGACAAAAATGTCTCCTTTTGCAACAACTGAAACGAAAAATTAATGTGTACGTTAAGCGGTTAAGCTGTAGAAGTGAATCGAAGTAGAGTTATGTCCGGAATAGTGTTACACAGTTAACATGCGGAAGTACATTCAAATCTTATATAACACTCTTAAAGAGACCTTTATACTATTTAAGGTTTATTAAAGTTTAGCCTTTGACACTCTGAAATGAATAAGTTGTGGCTGGTTCTAACTAATGAACTTTCAATGCTTCACTTCTCACCTTGACTCATTTTTCGAATTTTGAACTGCTTCAAGACTGTAACAACCTGTGAACCCCACCCAGATACCAGTCAGTGGCAGCATAATAATGGCATTTTTTGTCGATAGTGTTGCAATGCATGAAAACAATGACCAAAGTGTAGAGTGTAAAAGCAATCATAATTTTGAGCGGAGTTTACTAATGCAAAATCACGCAAGAAAATGTTCATGCTATTGGATGTGTTTGAACTTCTCTTTGTATACTTGGCTACCTCATTTGCTTAGTTTGATAAGGTGCTACATTTATACTTTTGAAGTGTGTTTTCGAATACTGGGCATAGTATAGACATGGGTGAATTTTTAGATATAAGTTTGAAAAGTTGAACAAGTAAGCCACTCTACTTTGATATACCGGCATAAAAAGTGAGAAAATTTATGTGGCCAATGAAATATTTCAATATCTAAAATACTACTTATCATGCATATTGACGAAATCATCTTTAAAATGAAATACTGGCTAGGTTATAAAGGCGGTATCGCTAAAGACCTTGATACCTTATTGCTGCGTCGTAGGATGATATTATTCACCTCTTTAAATACCATGTTACACCGCAATGTCTGCGCATAAGTTCATTGCCTTGCCGGTATATACGACAGGGAATTTCGCTGCGCGTGTATCACCCTTGGCAATTTCCTTGCGTGCAAGCCTCTGATCTACCTAACCGAAGTTATTTTTCAGCTCAAATATTCTGCATAAGAGAAACTTCTGTGAGTGGGGTGAGCACTATTTAATTTTGGAAGCGAGAGTTACTTTATATATTTTCAAAAATATTTTTGGAGTATAAGTAACAGCTAGTTATATAGAAATGACATCAGAGGACATTAACGAAAAAAAATATAAATGCATCAGTTGTTAAATGACATTTATAATGCAAATATTTATGCAACGAATTTACTATTTCTATAAATTATTTTTATAAATATTTTATAACAATTTTAAGAGTGTGAATTACAACTACATGAAAGGTATTTCTGTTATTTAATGTAAGTTTTTATAAGTCACTACGAATTAAAATTATAATATATAAGGTATTATGAAAAGCACATTACCTGCGAATTTGCTCTTCATAAAAATTAATAAGGACAGCTGTAACGTACATTCTTCAGCCACCAAATACACAATTATATTTAGTTCTTTGACGACCACAAGAGGATAAATTGAATAGGTCATACCCATTGTCACTCTCTAAACTTAGTAAAAAATATTGTATAAATGTACTGCTTATATGTAGGGGTACCTGTTTTTCGCGATAAGATTTCAGGACAAGTTGTGTTCCAAAACACTTTAGTTCAGAACCACTTTCTTGATTGGATTATTAAAATTGTTACGCATATTTCTGCCTGCCCGCGAATCACGGATGGTCAATATCGTAGAATCTTAATTCTGATTGTCTCGCTCATGTAACAGACTCTCTTCACACAAAGATAAGCGGCCAAAGAAAGGCTACAGATGTGCACATAGTATTTTGAAGTCTAGCGTCCGCGTAAATATTTTTTGCGAAAAACAGGCGGCCCTACTTATATGGAAACTTCGTGGAAATGAAATTCCTACCTTTAGGCTTGATCATCAGCTTGGTTGAGAGGATGCTGGCGGTAACTGCAGCCTTGTAGCCGTCTGTCCTATCGATGGACAGGTCTGTCGTTCCGGCCAAGCGAAATGAGATAGGGATGGAGCAGCGTCGGAATGACGATGGGGAGGGGACGAGGAAAACTCCGAGCAATGCCTCACACTGCGGCGAATAAATAAGGCTATATTATCATAAAAAGGACCACTTAACCGGTTTCGGTCCAACAGACTTAATTGACATTTACGTAGATGTTAGTAAACAAGATGATACCTTTTAAAACATGTTATCTGGGGAAAATAATGTTGTATACGCGTGTGGGTTGAGTATTAATTTTCATTGCAGGGTATAGCAGTTGACCCTAGTATTGAACTTCAACAATCATTTTTTTCGAAAGCCTTATATCTAATCCGCCTCTACCTAGTATCACATATATTGATCAATTTAATATTAAATGTATGGTTTGTTGGAAGATTTTTGCGGTTTATGAAGGTGTACTTAATCAAACTGCTGTTTCAACAGTAGGTCGATCTCCTGCAACGTATTCTCTTTAAAAAATCCTAACTGGAACGTTTTGATGAAATTTGGATGTATCGTTAATAGCTTGACACTAGTGAGCTCTGCATATTCTAAGTCTTGTACAACTGGTGTATCGTACACAAATGCCAGTTAAATTTGCTTGACCAAAATCGAAAAAAGTGGTTTTCATTTTAGTGAGTGAGTGAGTAGGTGAAGAGGTTTGAGCGGCTCTTAACATCGAGGTCTTGAGAGCCGATAGGGGTGAAGAGGTGAGTATGGTGCAGCGTCAGAATGAAAANGACCTCCGTGGCGCAGCTGGTTGCGCGCCGTCTTGCTGCGCGAGGGGTTCCAAGTTCGAGTCCTGGGTAAGGAGTGGGCGTAAATATGTGTTTAACATTGTCAGTACTGTACGAGTCACCTAAAATTTCACCGAAGTCTGAAAAAAGTTATACTGTCGAAACAAAGGCACCGCAGTGGTAACCTCCTTGACTGCACTGTAAAAAAAAAATCTGTATTTGTACAAGGAATTCTTTGGAAACTAGTTGCCAAATATGGTTTTGTAACACTACAAATTAAATCGAGTAAATTTCATAAAATATTTGTGTAGAATGTGTAAAACTAATATTGAATTTAAACAAGAAAATCTTGTAGACTTCAAGCTTATTATAAACATTGAGCCACATAAAATTTGGTACGTTTCCCAAAATAATGTGTTGTAAATATACAATATTTCAGTTGTAGAGTTACAAGGAAATCTTTCCAAATAATTGCTTATAACAAGTACATAAATTTTTTACTGTGTGAGGACCCGGGTTTGACTCCCGACACAGTATTTCATTTTCCGGTTTTCAATGGTTTTCCGGAAACCCTCAACGTGTATGCCGGATGGGTTTTCCTGTAGAGTCTGCGGTTTATTCCTTAAGCCGTTCTTGATTCTCCGAGCAAGTGGGCCCGATTCTAAGGGGCTCGCTCTAGGCGATAAGTTAGGCAGTAAAATATTTCCTGAGTAACAGAAACTCTTTTTAAATAAGGTTTGTCTGTTAAGTAATCCCTTTTGTGGCCGATCAGGCGCACCTAGGCGCAGAAATCTCCGCCCGTGATGTGGATGCGGTTTAGGGAATCGAAATTAGTAGAGGCCTGAAAAAATTCGCGGTTTCATTTCAGGACAAGCTAGAATTCGAAAACTCTTTCATTTGTGTCACCTTTGCTATTGGTCCACGCGTTATTTGACATCTACTGGAGAACCCTGAGCCAATGAGAAATATAAAAGAAAATTCAAGCCCAACCATTGTCCTCGACTGTGGCAGCAAGCAACTAATCTGTATGATTGTACATAAGACCGCATAGTCGAGCATGCAGGTCATTGAACTCGCAGATATTTCAGGTCCCTGTAAATAAGCTTATTTAGCGTATTGCATAATTTCTCATTCTGAAATAAAATAATACTCTAAAAATATGACAAGGGGGAAAATTACTCATAAGAATCGATAAAACTAACTGTAAAGATTTTAAATGTATATTTTAGGTACTATTCTGAAAATTAAACAATATTAAATACGTTTGTACATAGCATCAGAATTTCATAAATTATATTTTATTGTAAATTGGTTAAGTGGGTCGACTGTATTTAAATTTTAACACTTGATATAATGTTAAAAGTCAAAACAGCTGTTACCGCGGATGAGCCAAGAGAAGAATTTCAAAGAATCTGCGACACGCCACTCCAGTGATTTCAATAAACACTTGAGTTGAAGTAAAACTTTGGGTTTAAATAACTTTTAGAAATCTGTACGAATCAAGATTTTGAAATAAAATTCTCATACTCAAGCTAAAAACAATATGATAAATGAAAAATTTTCAAATCATTAGGTATTTTTATTTAGTTATAATTGATATCACGTCACGAAACCATAAAGTATTGTCTTCAACGGTCTTAAGAATCTGCATTAAAAAGAAAAAAAAAACGATGCGACGTATCAGCGAGCAGACATTTCGGTGGGCGGCGGTGATGCAGCAGAAATAACAGCGTAATCAACCTACTTTGAAATGTGCATCTGCGGTGAAAGGGGAGGGCGTCCTTCCTGAAAACACACGTAGTTTAATACAAACACTACCTGAAATATTTGACAGCAATATTGACAGCAAACTGTAAATTTAAAAGTTATTATGCCTTTAAACGTCCAATTAGAAGTTACTTTTTCAATTTTAGTCCCTGGGATAAACGTTATTCTTATTTAATGAATATGAGAATAAGAATTAGCATCGTAGATACATATTTTGATTCCTAATAAATTTCGCCGTTTGGGAAATACTAGTCATTAAGCCAATGCCTAGACCTTTGTTAAATTTTATATCAGACGGAATACACGTGATGGGCTCACTTAACAAATAGTAACAATAAATATTTTTTGTATTCAATTTAATTTTATTTATAAATAAGAAATTTACCTGCCGGGCATAAATAAAGATTTTATATAACTTGTATATTGGAAAATTTTGAGAAATACGCCAGAAGTTCATATATGGACTGATTTCAATTTCCCCGGCTAAAATAACTGGGACGGAAAGTTCGATCTCCTAATGCATCACGCCACACTCAAGTTCCCATCGCGATAACTCTAAAGACGCCGGGTACGCGATGCATGCGATCTTAAACGTCAGAAAGCGATATGTTATCCTCCGTGTTTCCTTACGTAAGCGCACTGTTGGAGTGTAAACAAATCGAGGAGTCCCTTCTTGTTAAACGCACTGTGTTTAGCGGCCTCCGTGTTCCACAAAACTTCCAGGTCTTCGTTCCGAAAGTGTGCTCCACCTAACCGAGTTCGTATTTATAGAATGTGGGAAACGTTGCGGACGTTGCCTATCGTTATGTTTTTTTTATACTAGGAATTTGCTTCTTCTTCACCCACCGTAGCATTTCGTTGCATTTTTAATGTGGGCGCTACATTATCTTGTCTTTAGTCGTTTTGTGAGCTGTGGTGCTTAAGTTAAAAGCAATTGACAAAAGTGGTATAATTGCCCACGTTCGCTTTTTTTCTGTGTATTTCCTCAAAAAAGGAGAAAAACTTAACCAGACCCACACAGAATAAACAACACCAGTTTCCTGTATCACGAAAGCGTGCTTGCCAATACGGGTTTTATTGCATTCGAGATTGTAATGGTCCTGAATCTTCCAACGAGGTGTTGGAAATGACTTCCTGGAACAGTTGCAAATTTACTCTGAATAAACTTTTCTTCTCCACTTGCTTTAGGAGTAATTTTAGTTCAGTAACAGTAAAGTAATGTGCAGTAAAGCGCAACGTAATAAACAACTTCCTTCGCGTGTATGAACAAATTAGGAAAATTGAACAATAAATTTTCCCCACCAACCATGGAAAAAAGAACACAAAGTTACAACGCCAACACTCCCCGAAAACGGTAAAAAGGCGTTAGGTTTTTTCCAAATAAGGCAAAGTATACTTATTTGAATATAATGGTTTTTTCCGGAAATCATTTTAATTATCGGTTACTGTAATATAAATAGGAATGCATCATTTATGAGAGCACACTATTTTTTTTTTCGCGAAGATATATTTCTGCTATATAACTTTTTATGCTATGCGAGTTTTTATCTTCACGTCAGTATGTCGGTAATATTTCGTGCTCCACATTTTATTAAACCAAACAACTTTCACGAACAACAAGTAGCTATAGAAAATACGGTACGAAAATACACACTGTCTGCAACAGAATACCACGCCTGTAATTCCGGTGTCTCATTGTAATACGCCTACAGTCCCAGTGAACATCCTTCATGAGCAACAAAATTACAGGTGGTGCAAAACGTTTTTTGTTTTGGGAGTGCATACAGCGTGTATGTAAACTATTGTAACGGACCCCGGGAAGTGATTCNGTGCAAAACGTTTTTTGTTTTGGGAGTGCATACAGCGTGTATGTAAACTATTGTAACGGACCCCGGGAAGTGATTCCTGGGATCAAGACAAGCAGAAACGTTCCCGTTAACACATGTCCTACAACGCGTTGTTATTGAGTTACATGGGCCACATCACGGGCGATGCTCCAAGTGTCCGCCATGGGCAGTAACGCACCATGTTTCACACGCGACCTGCCACTCGCTCCGTTGCTCCGTCCCTTAGTCGCTACACTCGCGGAACTGAGTCCTCACTCCTGTACTCTACACGTCGTGCTGATAACGCGAATGTACCTGCACAATGCCATCCGTGTACGGGAAACTAATCTCGCACCCAACGCACAATTTCAAAAAAATACGTTAACTCCTGCGTCGTAATGCATTCGTGGGGTGGTACGTTCGTCCCCAGACCAAACGTAACAACACGGTAAGTGGGGGTAGTGATACATGTTACCGCAGTGTGAAACGCCTGTAACTCAATAACAACACTTTGTAGCACATATGTTCATAAGACCATTTTTGCTTGTTTAGACCCCAGGAATCGACCCTCGAAGTTTGTTACAATAGTTTAGGTACCCTCTGGGGGCTGCCGTGGCTGAGCGGTTAGCCTGCTCACCTCTCGGGTTACTCCCGAATTTTCGCAAGTGGTGATCGTGCCGGACGATGCCATTGGANAGCGGTTAGCCTGCTCACCTCTCGGGTTACTCCCGAATTTTCGCAAGTGGTGATCGTGCCGGACGATGCCATTGGTCAGCGGGTTTTCTCGGGGATGTCCTGTTTCCCCCGTCCTTGCATTCCGGCGTTGCTCCATTCTCATCTCATTTCACCCTCATCGGCTCTCAAGACCTCGTTGTTAAGAGCCGCTTAATTCTCTCATCTATCAACAAATTTAGATAAACCCTGTATTTCTCTACGAAACTCGTCGTCAAACGACTTCCTGTGTCGTCGCGTTGAAGCAGGAAATCGAGCCGAGGAGAGATGTTTCGCGTGAATTTTTCTGCTGTCGGAAGTGTGCTCCATTACTTATTTTTATCGCCAGCGGAGTTGGTCGGCCGCTTGCCAGCATGCTCGAGGTTCTACGTGCAACTGAGTCGCGCTGCGGGGAAATGAGTGCTGCTCACGAGGTGTAAACTCTCGCCGTTATCACTACACCAACCGAGTTTTTTTTGGTAAAGCTGTAAAGCGTGGCGTGGCTCAAATTCGGGGCGTCATCGGTTCGATAACGGCTCACTGCACTAGGAGGTGGTTTTATCTCAAATTGTTTCCGTCCTCATTTCAGGAAAATGTCGGTACAGGTCCTAAAGTGGACCACGCACCTGCCGCTTGAACTTCGTTGTATGGAGTGGAGTCGAGAGAGTTGGGCGGCTCTTAACCTCGAGGTCTTGAGAGCCAGAGTGGGTGAAGTGAGTATGGAGCAGCTCCGGAATGCAAGGACGGGGGGAAATGGGAGATCTCCGAGAAAACCCGCCGACCAGTGGTGTCAGGCACGATTCCCACGAGCTAAAATATGAGAGTCATCCCACTGGGAATCTAAAACGGTTCACTCTGGTGGGGGGCAAATACCCTAGCCACTGTGCCACCGGGACATCATTTAACTCTTAAGGCAGTCAAGTGTTTCCTTGTGTGTTTGTTTTGTATTTTCGCACAGAGTTAGAAGGAAATGTGTGCTGTCATTACTTTTACTTTTTGACGTTTAAATCTCTAGACCTTTCGATTGTTTCTTGATAAAGTTTAACTGCCCTGCATTAACAGTCAAATATCACAAATTAGGTGTAGTAAAATATTTTTAAAATATTTCAATATACGAATCTGTTAAATTCGCTATACAAATATTGCTAGTAGTTTTGTTGATTAATAAAACACCATTACACTAATTTCACTTTCATTAAAGGAATTACCTGTGCTTCTTTCTAAATATATACTGTACGTATGTGTATATATGTACAGTGTTTACTGTAATATTTTCCCACTGCTTTTAATACGACGTTCTCTTCATAAATGTAACGGCATTTTGCCCTTTTGTCAATACGTCTCGCTACACGTGACAGCTCGATCAATTCAGCGCCCCGTGCTGATGAAGAAATTGAATTTGGGTAATCACACTACCGGTCACGCATATTAGCAAATACATGCCAGGAAATTGTAGTATGTTACACTGTGTTGGTAATTAGGGCAGGGTCTGGGAAACGAAAAAGTTTACGAACTGGCGGGTGTTAATGCGACGTTAATTACCTTGGCGTTATTACAGCGCCGCGAAGTTAATACTTGAGAAAGTAAACGGTAAAATAAAAGTTGACGTGTAACGGACATGCGCGGGTATGAGACGTAAAGCCTCTGTACCACCCTCGCTGTTGGAGGTTGACGGCTGGTGGGCTCGCCCAGACAATAGCACACTGATGAAATTAGGCAGGGCAACCTGCTATAACGTGCTTGCCGCACAATCTAATAAGTGTATCTAATGGAGTTTTTTCATGACTGAAAATTACCCCACGCTGAGTTCAACGCAATATTGGGCTTGTCCATACGATATCCGACGTATCGCGCAGATCACTGGGCGGGCCCGCTCGTTTCTTTGCCCGCTTATTGCCGAGAATCGTAATACCAGGCAACGTTACGGCATAAAACAGGTAAGTATACTCAGTTCACGGTTACCTCCCAACTTTCCTGAAACCTGTTTAAGTTCTACTTTCAAATATTCCTCCGCCTCATTCAAACAAAACTTGAAGAATTACACCAGAGGGCCAACACATCGTATTCGTGAGCACTTGGTGTAATAATATTTTGCATTAGAACTATTTATTACCAGGCATTACCAAAATTCATATTGTCTCTCTGTCTTTATCCGCGTTTATTATAAGTTAAATAGTATAATTTATAGGTAAAGTAAAAGAAAAAGTTGAATTTAACCAAAAATGAAGTAATTTTATGTTGACACAAGTGTAAAACACTTGTGATATGTGCAATATATATGAAACAACCAAACACGTCATACACGGGGTATTTTTACAAGTGGAAACACGTTAGTCATCCAATGACGAAAGTGGATCTTAACTGAAGTGTCATGAAATACAACTGGTCATTAAATCTACTAGCGAAAATCGGGTACCCCTACCCATAGTCATTGTCTTCCGCAGTATGAGGTGAGCAAGTCCTACCAACCGCTTCGAAAATCGAAAGGCCGTTGCCGGGAAAGGAAATNAAATTATCAACCAGATTTAAGCGAACTTACATTCTAAATACTTCAGACAGCACGTTTTGCAAAAAAAAAAAAAAAAAAAAAAAAAAAAAAAAAAAAAAAAACAGGCCTAATTAATAAGGGAAGTTAAAAACTCATGGGACACATCGAACTGTTGCCTTCCACATTGAAGCTTCTGTATGTCGTTGGAGATCACCTGGAACTTGACCGTATTGCATCTATCCACCTCAAACGTTGGATTCGTGGAAGGAAGACAAGCGAAGTCAAATGGTACATCACAGCCAGTACGATACACCATAATGCAGAGAGTCCAGTTGTAACTCCGGTGCCCACGTAGCAATCAGAACTGTGAATCACAGCTACCACAATCCCGCAAAAGCAAAAAGGATTATCCGTTAAGACGGATGTACACTGAATAGCCAAAAAAAATTGGTATAGGCATGCGTATGCAAATAACAGAGGTATGGAACCAATCAGAGTAACGCGATGCGGTCGGCAGCTAGATCGGTTACGGCTGCTACAATGGCAGGTTATCAAGATTTAAGTGAGTTTGAACGTGGTGTTATAGTCGGCGCACGAGAGATGGGACATAGTATCTCTGAGGTAGCGATAACATTTGGATATTCGCGTACGACCATTTCACGAGTGTACGGTGAATATCGGGAATCCGGTAAAACATCACATCTCCGGAAAAATATCGTGAAAGAACGGGACAAACGACGACTGACGAGAATCATTAAACGTGACAGACGTGCAACCCTTTCTCAAATTGGCGTAGATTGGATTTGTGGACTGCCCTAGAGGATTCGTGGTGTGAATTGCCTCCTGCATACCTTCAGACATTAGTCGAGTCCATGCCNGGCTACACCATATTAGGTAGGTGTACCAGTTTTTTTGGCTCTTAAAAGGTATGAAGAGTAAGTAGTTCGATGTCTTGACGACGCGTAAAAAGTGTACAGTTTGAATTTGTGGATACTGAAAATATTTTATTTAATTATGTTATTTTCATACACGTGAAATTAAGAATAAAAATATGAGGTACAAGATTTACTCTTACAAAATTTTTCAGAGGTACACTTGATCGACACATGAATTAAGTGAAGTGGTTCACAGCAATGTTAATTCTATAGGTGGCGGAAATATACGAAGTGGGAAGAAATAGATCGTAAATATAAGTTTGAAAATCATTCAAGTAACCTGAATAGTCTATAATAACACAATATTTTCTCCCCTCCTCCCTTAAGGCCGTTGCCTGGTTGAGAATTTGGTATAGGGAAATACATTTTAATGAAATGCTATTTTTTGAAGACAATTTTGAAGATATAAACTTGAAACAAATATCAAATAATGAGGAATGATAGTCTCAATCTCTGTAACGAGGCAAATAAAACAATTTGTGTTTTGTAATTTCTTATTTAATGATTAAGTTTTCTGTTCTTTCCAGGAAACACAATTGTTAAAAAAGTTTTCTATAGCAAAAAAAGCACGTATTTTTCTGCCCAATAAAGTCTTTGGTGGTGTATATCTATATTTAACAGCAACGCCATAAAACCGAATTTCATTAACGTGTATTTCTCTATACCAAATTCTCAACCAGGCAACAGCCTTAACTGAGCGTGTTTGGCCATGCCTAAGAATTATTCTATTCAGGTAAGGAACTAAACGTGGATTCTTATGGGAGAGTTTGGCATAGGGAACATTTCCGCTGCTAGGCGCGCAGTGTTCTGAAAGACAACTTAAAATTAAAATTTTCAACTACGTGAATAATAAAAGAAAGATATTTTACTTAGATACAATGTTATTTTATATTTGATTCATGATTATTAAAATTATCCAATTTTTTTAACCTAGAAAATATTTAAAATTTGGTACATTGCCAAGACTAGCGCTTACCTAGTGGCGAAATTTTTTTGTTACCAAACTTAATATATATTGATTTTTTACCCCAAGTGTATTTGTTTTATGCCAATTACACTAGAGTTCTGATGCATTTCTTCAAGACGGACCTTCCCCGTACTTGCAATCAGATTAAGAACCTTACTAGACTCTTTGCTTTTCCAGTTGATATATATTGCAGTAAAAAAATCGTCGTGTGTGGCTGTTTTTATTTGAGAGAAAACCCTACAGAAGGAGCACAGCAAGAAGAAAAACGAAGCGTTGGGTACATATCTTGTATTGAAACAAATTAAACGTGTAGTACACTGAAGGATCTATACATATTCAATGAGATACGATTTTGTGAATCAGTTCATCGCAGCAGCTGTAGTCGTTGCAAAGTGTGTCAAAATAATCGCTTTAAATATTTGGTTACCCAAATTTAAAAAAAATGTTAACAATTTGGTTTTTTAAAAAAAATGTGTATAAAATGCGTACTCGCATAAATTACCATTATTTTAATAATTTAAGTGTACGATACAGTTATATGTAGTTTGTAAAATAGGCCTATATTGTAATGTGGTGTGTAATGTAACATAAACATTTAAATAAATAGTGTACGTGAGTCTTCTTTGCCCGGCTTACACTGCAGAATATATGAGAAGTACAACTCAAGAGATACGTGACAACCAATAAAAGTTACCAAATTTAATTTCTGTAGTAACACCAGGCAGATACTTACTAAAACGTGTCACCATCTGCAAGACAACATGCTAAACAGAAAATTCAACACCTAACTTCAGACGAACTACGGTAATTGAGAACAGTGGCAGCTCTTATTCTTTCACAATTTTAATAGGATGTAAGAAGCAAAGTTTGAACATATTATGATGAGCGGGCAGGTAATAAATTAAAATATAACTGGACATTAAAAATTATACTTTCAATTACCAAGGACCTTGAATATGATTAAAATAACTAATTCACAACTCTCAAATTAAAGCTACTGAAAATGGAAAATATATTAAAGAACATGTCTCTTTCACGCAGGTTCTTCGTAACTAAAAATATTTGTGCCATCTTACTAAAAAAATAAAATATAATTGTGGTGCAGGATGAAATGCTAATTAACAAGATCTGCACGCGGTTTAAGCTGGTTCAGACTTTCTGAGAATTAAAATGTTAGTCGTCGTAGACAGCAGCTAGCCGAAGTAGTCACATGAAAATGTCATTGTAGACATCCCCGTAGCTGTAGTAATTCCTATTCTACGTCGAGCTCTTTCCTAAATATTAAGCTCACGGGTTTATATTTGCGTAAATACAGTCCTTGCACATTCACTTTATAAGGTCGCGGAAGGCGAAACATAACTAATATATAACACGGTTGTCGTCCGAACTCAGGCCTCTTCTTTGTTTGAAAATATTATCACGTCTTCGTAACATCGTATTTGCCTGGTTTTATAGCTATTCGGACTCGTGTATCAATAAATTAATGCAAATTTATAGCTGTGTCATTACCCCATATTATCACAGTCGTAGTGAAGAAATCAAAATGGCTTAATAAACTCTCTAAAACAATTTAAAACGTTCGCAGAGAAAGTATAAATTTTCCACAATCGTATTTTAAACTAAACAGATTCTCTTATATGATAGTTAGTATTGCCTCACATAGTTATAACATAAAATATTTGCATATAACAAAATGTTGACCACTTTCTCTCTCAAGAAGAAATGAAAAATTCTTTACCTGTTCTGGTTATAAATTAATATCTTTCTATTAAGTTTAAACAAACGAAACTGACAGATCAGTTGGCTGATAAAATTCTAACCTATCTGANAATTAATATCTTTCTATTAAGTTTAAACAAACGAAACTGACAGATCAGTTGGCTGATAAAATTCTAACCTATCTGATAAACAATGTCAAAATAAATAAATAATTCGTACGGCATTCAATAATGGTTTGTAGATTAGTTAAAAAAATTTATACTCTCAAATTATGCACGTCTGTTATCTCAAACCTAGATCATCAAAATAACTAAAATAATAATTAAAATTACATGTGTTATAACATACACGGTTGGCTCTTTAAATAATTTTGAATATAAACAGCAATTAAAATTAAGTAATCTTGCATAATGTGAAACATTGCAGAGGAGACAAAGCTGGTGCACAATTCAGGCGTAGAAATACGGTCGGTAAAGGCCCGTCCTGTTTCAGTGCGACACAAGTATTGCGAGGCCTGCGGGTAGGCAACTGTTGCACGCAACTGTACATTCCGTTTTCACGTGTGNCAGTGCGACACAAGTATTGCGAGGCCTGCGGGTAGGCAACTGTTGCACGCAACTGTACATTCCGTTTTCACGTGTCAAGTTTCCGTAAACTGGCAGCCAATTGCAGAACTCAAGCGATCTCACTCTTTGTGTCTAGTGTAATAATTAATAACGCCAATTATACAGGTTCATACTAATTGCCCATGCATCGGCCTCCCACCAATGCGTTTGAGGTCAGATTAACGGCGGAGGAAAAAAATTGAATTTTCACGAGTGGGAAACGTGTCTGACGTTGCCTTTGTGTTTTCTCGGAATGCTTCCATTTCCTCCATAGTTTTTTTTTCAGCGCCGCTCAATCCTGGGTTTCATTCAACGTCACATTTCAAGGACGAAGGTCATCACTGGGTCCCACCTTGGAAAATGATCACCAAGTGCGTGTTGCCTCCGGCCTATTTTGCATAAAGAAATTCACCATTCGGCATTCCTTTTTCAGTGACCACGTGAATTAGATCCCAATAACGACGTACTTAAGGATCCCGCCTACCTGGAGCTTTTTTCCGCGTTTGAGGCCGAGAAGCGCGGGAGTTATAAGTAGAGACCTGAAGAAATCACGGATTCCTTTTGGGACAAGCTAGAATTTAAAACACGTGTGTTTATATAACTTTAGCCATTGGTCAACACGATGTTAGAGCCCTCCTGGAGAGCGGTGGCCCAATCTTCGCCTTCCTTTGTGACAGCAGACAACCAATGTGAAGTTGATATCGGCATATTTGTACATATGACTGTAGAGTCTAGCCTGCAGGTCATTGAACTCGCGAATTTTTTCAGGGCTCTAGTTATAAGGACGACACTGCCACTCGCATCAAGTGCGCCATTGCCACTACGCACAAGGCTCTGATATAGCGTGCAGTGTTCTAGTCGCACTGCGTGCACCCATTGAACTTTCAGCGTTGGCCGTATTATTTTTTGGTGGAAGGTCTACAGGAAAGTTCAGTGCGTATATTTTGAGCTATATCGCTTTGAAAAAACCTGTTTTAACCATTTCGGAGTACTCTGGAATGGCGTTTCCATTGAGAGCGGCATCTTGAAAACACTCGACAGACCTCGTCTGAAGTGTGCGTTCTTTTCGTAGAACAGCAGATTGGACGCGAGTTTAATAGTTTCGTGGGAAAACGTGCATTTAAAACCCACTGCAACGCAGCTCAAGCGCCAGGTAGACGGGAGCCTTAAGAATACAGAGGTCAAACAGCCGTTTGTTCCGCGAACTCGAGCAGCGCAAGACAGTAAAATGTTGGTACGCTGTTCACCAATCAGCGCTTGATAACCTACTCGCCAACCAGCAGATATTGCGAAGCATACAGCAGCCAATCAGATACAAGGTCCGCTCCCAGAGCGTCGCGCAGCCAATCGGAGAACGGGTGCACCCACATTCCATTTAGCTTCTGTTTGATTATCTACTCTTTGTACCAACGCAATACTTTCTGATCTCCAAAAGGAAGTTGTTGGCAGTGTTTCTCACACTCGTCACGAAATTGGCGATCCACGTCTGTGGTCGGACGCGGTGATCGTGGAAGTTGCGGTGTCGGAAGTGTCCGCCTCCCCTCTCCCGGGAAAACGCGCTGTCACCAACACTTGTCATCGTCAGTCGCTTCCTTGGCTCGCGCGTGCCGCCCACTCTGAGCGCAACTGGGGCAGGATCGAGGAGGATGTGTACAGTTGCATCCTCCCTGGGCAGGATGCGACAAGGACGGCCGCAGATCCTCGCGGCTTCCAGGATACTGGAGCTGCTATCGGACGTCGGGAGAGATCTCAAGAAGAATTCTCGTCCGTTGCCGCAGTTGCGTTTACGAGTTTTGGCCACCTTGCACTTTGTTTACATTGCGCTGGTTAGAAAAACTGTGGTCATAAACAAAACATTACCAGGTATCTGTGAGTTTGTGTGGATACATATGTATATACACATACAAATACGAAGGCAGATTTTGTACGTGTAACTATGAACCAACTTGTGTATCTGCCTGTTAAGGCTCTAGTGCCTTCGCTTACACTTAACCAGTTGTGTGTGTGTGTGTATGTGTTTGTGTGTGTAGACAGATATACAGAATGTTTCGTTTTCGCAAGTACAAAATCTGCCTTCGGATTAGTTACAAAATAATAAGGTAAAAACACATGTATGACTCACGGTCTAAAGTGCGTCTCAAGGGTGTTACACCCCCTTGAAGTTGAAGCACAAAAGCGAGGTAACTGCACATTTTACAAGAAAAAAAAAAGCCACTGTCAAACCATGAGCTTCTGCATAATGTATGCCCAGATTATCAAATTAATTCGTGGAATAATAAGGTGTGCGGCTGTGATTTTGCATACAAATGTCCGTTACCGAAGGTTTGTTGATTTTTTTTACATAACAGATTTTTAAATTCACATGTTCAAATAAACGAAGACGGTAGCTTGTGTAATTTCCCTTACTACCAATCGTTTCCAGGAAATCCGCGGGTAAAATAGTTTGCAACAACAAAATACCCTGCTCAAGCGCTTAGTCAGCACGCACTACACCTGAGATGATGGAGACGAACATTACACGGGTCGCAGATATTTGCCCATTTACACATCACCCAGAAGCTGCTCCGGGTCGGACCTTATCGGAGATATAACCTAGCGGGTGGCAAGCGCCAGCAGAAACATAATGATAGTGTTATAACGAAAGAATCCACCACGGTTACTGTACAAAAGGTGTGTGTAAAATCCCCACGTGGTCTTTGATACCAGTGAACTAATTTTTCCATACTCGCGAAAGAACTTACGGGCCCTGTTATCCAGTAAGGCGGAGCGATGTAGATTACGACCTCGCCTGCCGTGCTTTTGGTATGCATTGTTGTCACAGAGGCCCGATACTACACCGCGATTCATTAATTTGTAGTAGTGGCGTGAAATTGCAGGCCATTAACTTCCTGGCTGTTAAGGGATTTCACGTGCAATGTTTAACGGGGAGTGGATTTCCTGCCGAGCCTTAATGCTCTCAGTGATTGCCGAGAGGGTAGCAGGCTCGACGATAAACAACGAGAGGCACGAAGTTAAGTGGCAAGTTAAGTGACAAGAAATAGCAAATACCCACACAATGGCCCATTACGGTGTAGCACAATAAACAGGACGGACTACGCCAGTGGGTTTAACGAGCTGCTGGGAGGTATCGAAGATGTTCTGGGGCTAAGTACCGTATAGCTAGAACGACGCTGTCGCTACTTCGAAGTCACCGGGCAACAGGCGCGATCTGTTTGCCAGAGCAATCGCACAGAGATACACGGTGGCAAGCATGCAGTTCACACGCGAGGTCATGTATCTAAGAACACTCGAGTATACGGGTGCGTAGGAGAGTTGATGTAAAGGAGCGCTTCTTTGTAGTGTGATAGATTCACAGATGATTCAGATGTATATTGCGCTTGTAAAAACCTTAAATCAAGACGTTGGTTGACCGGGAAGCGAGTTTTAAATTGTCTTTCTTTCCTATGACATATTGTGCGCAGTGAGAGAAAGACCAATAACAACTATTGGTTTGTATATGGTCAAAAATGTATTTTCTTTTCCCAACAAAATATTTTGTTAAGTAAACAAAACTAAAAAGAATAAAAATAAATAAAAAGAATATATTACTATATTTTTAGTTTTGTTTTTTAGTTATATATATATATATATATATATATATATATATACATACATATATTGTTCATCTAACAAGATACATGTTTGAATAAACGAATACTGTGTTTTAAGCCTAAAGAAATTAGACTGCCAAAAAAATATTTAGTTTCATCAACTGTGTATATTTGTTCGGCCTCTCATTTGGCTTGCCTTCGTTCGAAAATACAGCTGGAAAGTTTGTTAGTAATTTTTGTGATGATTGGGGTAGTAGTATTGGTTGTTAGTGCATTTATTGATGCTTAGTAATGGTATTAACATACCAATAAAACAAATTCAACAGAAAATAAGAACCCAAAGCTGTAAAACTTGAAATATTTATTTGCGCATGTTGTTCAGTATTTGAATTGTATGTATTTAAAACATTCCAGCTCCATCTATAGGCTGTTGTTATGGCGTGGCACTAGGGCGCTGACGATCTCGGTTCTATTCTTGGCCGGGCTTCAAATATTTTTCTATATTAACCGAAACTGTTTAATGTACGTAGAGCCTAACAAATCTTTAGTTGTGACAACTAAACCTTTGTTTGGGGCAACCAGATAAGAAAACGAAATAATGTGATCACAGAAACAACGTATTTCATTGTCTCCTATACAAACAATTATCTTGGTTGCGTCAAAACAACTTTGTTTGATTCAAGAAAACTTCTTTGTCAGTGCGGAACAAAAAAAAAATTCTCAAAAATATAAATAAAATTTAAGTAATTTTAACTGAAATTCCACAAACTTAATTTATTCGGGNAAAAAAAAAATTCTCAAAAATATAAATAAAATTTAAGTAATTTTAACTGAAATTCCACAAACTTAATTTATTCGGGAAATGCGTGATTTATAAAAGCTTTGTTTATTGTCTCCAACAAAATATTACGCTGTGAAATTGAAAATATGTCCAAATAAGTATAGTTTTATTTGTTGAGGTATTTTCTTGTGAAATACGCCAAATAAAAACCAACAACATTAACATTATATTAAGGTGGTTTAGAGAGTACTGTCGTCCAGTTTTATTCTGATACCTTTAATAATAATATGCATAAATAACCAACTTGTCCTGTCATTAGCAGGTGTAAATGTTAATTGTAAATGAAAGTAGCCAATATTGTATTTATTGCACTTTTAATAGTGAATGTGTGTCAGAGTACGGTTACCAAAGAGTCATTTTGCTTCTATAAAAGTTCTATAAGAAACAGGAGTGGTAAGCTTGTCGGCATAAGATCTAGGCAGTTTTCACCAAGCAAGGTGCAAATCAATTTTAGTGAAGTTCTTAAAAGCTTAGATGGTGGGCAGGCGTTGACGTCTTAATGACAGCAATATCATTAGAGATGAAACCACAAACATGTGAAACAGTACCAAGACACAATTAAAATACGCGAGTGACTTACCCGGCATTCGAATTCAGAAAAACTCGTAAAATTAAACTGGCTTGCAATCAACAGCATCACGGAGGTAGGATTCGGATCATCAACTTCGGATGTAATTAGTATGATGTTTTAAATGATAGGGTTCACTAACCTGAAATATTTACATGGCCATCATTTTGAAAATAAATGTCTGAAACACTAAAACTCATAAGTTTACATGGCCTACCATAACGCTACTTATGTGAAAATTTGATGGAAATCGGATGATTGGTCTCAGAGATATGTCATAAAAACCTTATTTTATTACATGGGGCTATCTTACAAAATTGCTTAAAAAGAGGCTCTATACACGACGTTTGTAATATATAATGTCAGCATAAAAAGATTGATTGAAATCGTTGAACAGATATTCCAAAAATATCAACATATTTATATGGCCGCCATTTTTAAGATAATTGTTTTACCCCATTTAAATCATGCAACTTTACATGGCCTTCTGTTGGCGTGCAAAATTTTGTGGAAATTAGTTGAATTATTCCAGAAATATGAAAAAAAATGTTGTATTTACTCACCTGAAACTATTTTGCAAAAAATTCGGCAAAGGAGGATCTCTGTATGCATATCGGTTGATTGGTCCCCTGAGATATGGCACAAAACCTCCATTGATCATGTGACGATCTTCATAAATGGAGGGCNATATCGGTTGATTGGTCCCCTGAGATATGGCACAAAACCTCCATTGATCATGTGACGATCTTCATAAATGGAGGGCAAAAGTTAGATTTATTAGCACATTCGATTATTGCAATAGATAAAATATACAAAGTTTAATTTAAATCTGTTTAAAGAGTTTCGTAGATATAGGACACTAAGCTAAAATGTTTGTATACGCGCCATTCAGAAAATAAGAAACTTACATACTTAACAAATATAAGCTAATATAGCCTACCACAGTACAACTTCATAGCAAAATTTTAAATAAATAAGTAGATTTTTTCCGGAGATACGGCATAAAAGCTGTATTATTTCTTGTGGCGTAATCTTACAAAATAGCGGAAAAACGAGACTATGCATGGACAATTTTGATGTATATAACTCATAGTGTCAGCATACAGATTCAAGTTGAAATTTGTTTTGCAGTTTCGTAGATAAAGAATTTGGAGCTAAAATGTTTATATGGCCGCCATTTTGAAAATATGTGTGTCTGACTTCCCAAATTGATCAGTTTACATAGCCTACCATAGTGCTAATTGCTTAACAAATTTGGTGGAAATCGCACTTCTTGACAATGTAAGTTGTAATACAAGCCTTAAAGTGCAATATTACAAATATGGAGTATGTAGTAACATTTTTGTAAGGTAAATTTTGTACCTCCACGGAGCAAGATTTGATAACTGGTTTACAATATAAAAAAAAGTTACACAGCTGCTACCGCTACTTAAGCCTAGTAGCTGCTTCAGTAACGCTTACAATTTTGTAACGACTAGGCATTCATTATAGTCCGTGTTCCGAATGTATTCTTATCTTCTATAGCTATGAAAGTGTAACTAGTTAAAATAATTGTTCTCTGCTTTGAGATGGCTTACACAAGCATCTTTATGGCACAATATTAGTTAATTAAAAGTATTTTTACTCGTGGACGTTCACAGAGCAGTAAAACAATAAGGACAGAAAAGCGTGACTTTACTGCAGTATTTAAGAATGCAGTTCACCGAAACCCACATTACCAAGATGGAAATATAAACTGTTCAAAAATGGCATTTACCTCCTGAGTATTTTTAAAAACAGTATGTCCACTCCACTGTGCCAGATAACACACTACTTGCATAACTATTTTTTTTTCAATTACTCTAGCTGATACGGTTTGTCTCCGTAAAATATTACAAGTACATGGAGACGAATCATTTTTTAATATGGAAACAAGAGAAATCGTGCCGGGATTCTGGATTGGGTAACATGGTAGAGGCGTTTCACTAACATCCTTGACCAGAAAGTTTCAAGGAAATATGTAATTCTAAAGCAGCTCTGGTTCTAACAGTCATGTTCGTAAATGAACATTAAGCCAAGCCTGTACGGGGTTACAAGACATTTGGACCACTCTGTGCTGGGAAACTATGTCCAGAGTAGAGGAATAAACCATTAATGAGTAAAAATCATCGTTAATTGAGCGAAATTCATTCATGAAATAATTCGTATCCAGTGACTCTTATTTACCGAAGCAGTTTCAATTCTCCCGTCGTCACGTTTGACTGAAATTAAGCTATTTCGCTACGTCAACTTTAGAGTTTACTGAAGTCCAAAGACAAGAACGAGAACACTGCAGAACTGTTCGAACTTCCGCTGGGGAACAAGTATTCCATAAGATGGTTGGCTGACTATTATTTTGCCCATGTACTCAATGCTGGTTCACGATATACCATCACGAAAGTCCATAACGTGAGATCAAACGTTGTTGCGTAGTTTACCAAAATATCCTTACTTTCACTAAACAATCACTTAAACCAAATTTTAAAATGTATTGCAGTGGTAGCAAACCTTGGTCAGAAAAAGTTTAATAATCAGAGCATTTCGTGACCTTGGTAACCGCTATCACCGAGGCATCACGTTCATGTTAGAGAGGAGGCTGGACCATTGACGATTCGAGCCTTACTACCGTCATAAATCAAACATTTCTGATCACCAAGACTATTATCCAGTGATTCGGAGTCCATTCAAGGGATGGGGACCAAACTTCCGAAGTGAATATCGCCTAAACGGTTTGACGAACGACGAATAAATTTAGTGGGGACTTTTCCTTTGTCGATCCCATCATTTATAGTGTGTGGGGGTGTAAAAGAGGGGGACGGGAGGCGGAGAGCTAAATTTTAAATAGAATAACGATTTAACGGTTAATAAAGTACCGTCATATTTACTTTTTGGCATAACCATGCAATTTAAAATATATAGTTTTTTTATTTTCAGATATATGTATTTATGAACAATTTTCGCTCACCACTGGCCCAAGATACAGGATTTGGACAGTTTTATTGGCAGTTTTATTATATAAAACTCATATTCATACTTTTGGCGTGAATGACACCCTTGACAGGATTCTGGGTTCGAGTCCAGGCTGAGCGATGTAAGAGTATGCCGTTTATTGGTGTAAAATCATAGTAGTTTCCTTTGTATGCTGCCACCGCATTACACCCTGGGGCATAGAAAAGGAGGCATTTAATAAGCAAAATTGCGAAGTAATTAATAAATTAAAAACTTAGAGAGCCGTGGTAATGGAATTCTTGATCCGTAGTTTTCAGCTTGTGTTGCAAGTCAGTGTACACAATGAAGATGGCGACAGAAAATGCTTAACTAGGTTCTGGTGCAATATAAAGAGCAATACCAAGGAAACGAACAAGAACGTGAAGAAGGAAAACGTTGAAAACTAGAATGCCTGAAACGACTTTCACGTGAAAAAAATTTAGGACAAAATATAATAGTAAACAGACACATTAAGGAAACAAGCAATATTTTTCAGAACCACACTGACAATGCTGATAGCAGATCTTTACGAGAGGGTAGTTTAAAATAAATAAAACTCCTGTTTCTGAGTTTCAAAAAAAAAAAAAAAATTATTTGTCCGGTTTTTTATTTGAAAAAATTGCACTCATAATAGAAACACACAAATATATATTTCCCCCAACGGCCTCAGTACACATGCATTAACTATAATTCTTAAAAATTACATACTGAATCCAGAACTCAGCTCATTAAGATACGCGAAGACGTTGTTCCATATATATATATATATAGAAACTCGACTTCCTCTTTCTAGGAAAACTGATTAACTACATAAGTTACGTTACGTTCATGTTCTGGGTCCCAGATAGTGCTGTCTACACTAAGCGTTTGAAGCTTACTGTTTGAAATGGAGTGGAGAGATTTTGGTGGCTCGTAACATCGAGGTCTTGAGAGCTGATGAGGGTTAAACGAAGTATGAAGCAGCGCCGGATGGAAGCGCAAGGTGGGGGAAGCGGGATATACCCGAGAAAACCCGCCGACCAGAGGCATCGTCTGGCATGATTCCCACACGCGAAAATCCGGGGGTGGTCCCACCGGTAATCGAACCCGGTTCGCCTAGGTGGGAGGCTAGTATTCTAACCACTACACCACCCCAGCCCCGACAGTCAGTGGTGAATTTACCGTTATAAGCCCCACCAAATTAAAGTAATTAAAATGGCACGTGTGGGTAACGTAACTGTGAGTGGCGTGATTACAAGGCGGTTGGTGGCTCCCAGGGGCTCTCTTCGCAAGGTAGCCACGCCTCCTGCATGAACGGCCAATTACGAGCGGCGATCATTATCGTTAATTGGCGCGTGTTTTCGTGCGCTTCGCCCGAGCACCGCCCCAAACTGCTATCGTGGGAACGCCTGATAAAATGCTATCTGCAAGGGAGCGCGACCACGCCACTGACTTCCACAATCCGCAGACGGCTTTTTCACCTCCCTGGCCAAAGCATAGGTACGTATACAGAAGTTAAATGCCGTGGCAGTGTGACAGGCCATTTTGAGTCAAGGTTGTATTGTAGTAAATGAAATATACCATTTAAATATAATTTTTGTAAGAATTGTCGCAGGAAATTGTCTTGAATGCCAGCTTTCTCAGTTACACGCCCAGAAGGCGGGGCAAACCAGGACTCCTGCAGACATTAAAAATTAATATAATAATTATTTAATTTGTAATAAAATTGTTTACCATGTGCATAGAGAATGATATCACTGTAAACATATTAACATTTTAATTGAGGTGTAAAAAACGGGGCACCCGAAACCGATAAATATGTTTGTTATTGTTTTGTATCGGAAGCGCCTGATCGGCCGGGACGTTTCGTCGCTTTTCGGAGCAGCGGTATGGACTCATGGGTTTTCTTTTTGGGTTGATTAGGTTTCTCGCTAGTTGATGGGCACCCTGAGGGGTCGGAGACGGCTAGGGGGTGCGTGTGGGGTCCGCTGTTGCTATATTATATATTAATATACTGGCTCACCCGGGATGTTGTCCGTATAGGTCGGATTGCAGCGCGAAGAGGCACACCAGATCTCGCGTCGTCGAGTCATTGACAAAAGTGATGTTGCAGGATAGCGAAACGGCTTTCGGCTTCTCTGCAACCGCAATGAAGAATCCGCGCGTATATATTTCTAACATCAGTTCGTAAAGTAACACTGCAATTTGTAATCAACTCCTTAACGTACACGTTAATTTTCCGTTGCAGGTGCTGCGACAGAAGGAATTTTGTGGTGCGAGAAGTACGTACGAATCCCTCACAACGCCTGACGCTTTGGAACCGATGGGAATGGTTTCAGTAGATCCATGGCACAGTAAACAACCAATTATAAAATAGTTGGTTTGTACAGTAATATGGCTATGTCCTCTTAGCCTTTTGGCCTTACAGACTACAATTCTCAAATATCATTCTCATCATCTTTTCCTTAATATAATCTATTTTAAATTATTAAAATGCCTTTTATTTGTACATATCTACCAAGGAAACGTTGCTACGAACAATAAAATTTAACAATTAAATTGATTGAAATTAAAATTCCAATACGTTCGGCTTTCTTGGGAATCCCCCGGGAGGGAGCAGTGACTATTAGCCTGACCGAAGCCAGTTGACGCAGGGAGCCACGGGGAGCCTGTGCTTCCTCCCATAAAATCACAGAATACAATTAAAATAAACATTCCTACACCAAAACATGTAATAATTCACAAAATATTAAAAATAAAAGAAGACCTAAAAGATCTTATCAACATATTAAGATAACATATTAAAATAACATATTAAAAATTACAGTTGAAATTTTAAAACCAACAAAATTTTATAAATTTCATATCAAAACTTCTCATAATATATTCTTTCTTGTTTAGCTATTACCCTCTCCACAAACAAGGTTATTTCCTCGTTCTACGTCAGCCTTTCCTAGTTCTACGTCAGCAAAAACCTACAGCGTTGCTTAGGGAAAGGTAATACCCCCATTGGTGCTACCTTCTGAACCTGTACAGCACTGACCATGATTTCGCCTGTTCTGCGACATGTAAAACGTGAACGAGTATATTCGGAATATGTTAATTGACAACATAGGTACGCATATCTCGCTGAAAACTAGGACCCAGTGAGGCATAGGAAAGTGAACGTCACTGCTGTTCCTTCGATGTGGGCGTAACTTGGCCGGAGGAGCCCGGCGACGTACAGTACTTCGGAATACGGAGGTGGCACGGCAGCTTGTTCCGCGAACTCTAGCAGCACACACCACCAAAACAGCGTCACCAGCCAACTCTACTAGACTGAAAATATGAGGTAGACCGATTATATCGTCTTCTGCTTGTGTGCCCAACAGTGACTTACCCCCAAACAACAGAGCTGGCAAAGTCACGCGGTCAGCAGTGATGAACGTGTTTGTTTGTATCTCAGTCTGCAAAAGACAAGCACTTTTATATGAATGAAATCCTTTTGCCAGTTTGAATTTATTCTGATTGCATTGAAAATTAGTTCCAGTAAGTATAAAAACATCTCTGTTTACATAAACAGTGTCCTAACCTCAAAACCTTTACATGATAGTCATATCGGCAGAAAAGCAGACCAATGTTGGAACACGGAGAAGCTACTGCGCACCTTGAGCGCACACTCTCCCACATTCTCCCTCTGTGCCAACAAAAGTCAGAAGCTAGTTCGTAGATCAGTGCTTGGTACCTACTCTGTAAACAAAATTTAGTAATTTTTCCTGAGAAATTGTTTATAATTTTACAAATTATTGTAACGGTACAAACATTTCTCGTGTAAAAATACTTGTTTGTAAAACTACAAGAGCCGTGATTGTAATAGACCTCAATAAATTTTTTCAACTATACTGACCCGTATCCACAAACTCGAGAAAAATGGTAGACACTCAACAGCGAAAAACCGTATACCGCTGTTTGTGCAAAAACTAGGGGTGATATAAAGTTGCGCTATCACTCATTAATTATTAATGTTTCATATCTACACATAACTATTAAAATGAAATAAATGCATTCTTATTAACCAAGTAACTGCATTATTATTTTGTAGGTATGTACTGGTTGTAAATAAAAATTACCGCCACGTTTGTCAGTGAAGTTGGACTTGTGGTTAAGGGTCTGTGATAATAATGTAATGGACGCGAGTTCCAGTCCCCATGCTAGCTAGCAATGTGTAACATTATTTTTTTCGTGAACTATATTTGGAAATAATTTTTTCCTTATTCTATTATTTATTCTTAATTCATCACATTTGTATTCTAGAAGAAAAAGAA
>NQII01012245.1:0-10953 GCA_002778355.1 Clitarchus hookeri
GAAACCAGCACTGAGGAGTCAGCACCGAGGAGTCAGCACTGATAAGTCAGCACTGAGAAACCAGCACTGAGTAACTAGTACTAAGGAGTCAGCACTGAGGAGTCAACACTGAGGGGCCAGCACTGAGGAGTCAGCACTGAGGAGCAAGCACTGAGAAACCAGCACTGAGGAGTCAGCACTGAGGAGTCAGCACTGAGAAACCAGCACTGAGTAACCAGTTCTAAGGAGTCAGCACTGAGGAGTCAGCACTGAGAAGCCAGCACTCAGGAGTCAGCAGTGAGGAGTCAACACTGAGTAGTCAGCACTGAGGAGCCAGCACTGAGTCAGTACTGAGGAGTCTGTACTGAGGAGCCAGCACTGAGAAGTCAGCACTGAGGAGTTAGCACTGAGGAGTCAGCACTTAGAAGTCAGCACTGAGGAGTCATCACTGATGAGTCAGCACTGAGGAGCCAGCACTGAGGAATCAGCACTTAAGAGTCAGCACTGAGAAGCCAGCACTGAGGAACCAGTACTAAGGAGTCAGCACTGAGGAGTCAGTACTGAGGAACCAGTACTAAGGTGTCATCACTGAGGAGTCAGCACTGAGGGGCCAGCACTGAGGGGCCAGCACTGAGGAGTCAGCACTGAGGAGTCAGCTCTGAGAAGTCAGCACTGAGAAGTCAGCACTGAGGAGCCAGCACTGAGTCAGCACTAAGGAGTCAGTACTGAGGAGCCAGCACTGAGAAGTCAGCATTAAGTTGTCAACACTGATGAATAAGCCGAAGACATCACAGAGTCTTTAATACACCAACTTTTGTCAGTAGCATATTCCATTTTATTATGAGCAATAATTCAGTATTTATGAGACGGTATCAGGGCCCGGGAGCGAGTGTAACTCCACTCTAAAATACACTGAAGAGTCAAAAAATTTGGTACACATGCCTTAAATCGTGTAGGGCCCCCGATCATGCAGAAGTGCCGCAAGACGACGTGGCATGGACTCGACTAATGCCTGAAAGTATGCAGGAGGCAATTCACTCTATGAATCCTGCAGGGAAGTCCACAAATCCAATCTGCGCCAATTTGAGAAAGGGTTGCACGTCTGTCACGTTTAATGATTCTTGTCAGTCGTCGTTTGTCCCGTTTTTTTCGCGATCTTTTTCCGGCCGCAGCGATGTCGAAGATTTGATGTTTTACTGGATTCCTGATATTCACGGTACACTCGTGAATATCAGGTTACAAATAGTACGCCAACATTTAAATGTTATCGCTACCTCGGAGATGCTATTTCCCATCTCTCGTGCGCCGACTATAACACCACGTTCAAACTCCCTTAAATCTTGATAACCTGCCATTGTAGCAGCAGTAACCGATCTAGCTGCCGACCGCATCACTTTACTCTGATTGGTTCCATACCTTTGTTGTTTGCATACGCACGCGTATAGTTGTTTTTTTGGCTCTTCAGTGTATATAGTTAATATGTTTAACCCCACCGAAATATCATGTAGTTGAAATTCTGTTCTTAATATTATGTTTCGATAACACCCTCTCCATAGTCGTTATTGTTTTTATTTTAATATTTAGCTGTTTATTGAGGCATAGGTTTTCCGTATATTTTGTCATACGCGTGGCGTATTACCACTCAGAATATAAGCAAATTTTTCTTCTTCAAAATATTTTTGTGTTTCGATTACAGTTTGGGAAAGAGTTTAACATACTTCCTATGGACAGTGCATAACGGCAATTTATTTCTCACACCATACACTCCCGATTAGATAACACAAATCTCTATTTCTACATTAAAAAAAATATGACGTTCTGCCACGTGCCGCGTAAAAAAATATGTTGATAGTATGTAACTATAAAGTTTGTAGCACTTAATATTTACTGGAAGGAGCTGAAAAAACTGAATGTGAAATTTCCACCCTCCCAGCATAAGCCATCATTTCGCTGTGTAAGGAAAAAATAAAAGACTTGGGTGGAATATAAAGCACGCTAAATGGGCAGGAATTTAGAAATCTCTCCCATCCAGGAAACAATAAACTACTTAGCCAGTGCAATAGTAAACTTTTACCTCGTGTTCCCCTTTTTCTACTTTTCGAGAGATGGCTCTTCTCCGAAGCACGCGGTAGGCAAGACCATCTCACTTGGTATTTATATCCAGGAAATTGAATTTCTAGTATAATGCTTACTTTATGGAAGTTTGCTATAATAGGTGTAGTTTATGTTAACTATTATTTTCCTATCTTTTTCAACAGTCATAACCACAGGTAAAAATGACTACTTGAAAAATGTCTTTAAATTTTTAAAATAATATTTTGTGTAGTTTTGCAGTTTCGTAGTTTTGGTTTATTTTTATTGATAGTGTGGCGGTTACAGGATTCGCAACACAGGTCTGTTTTTGTAAAGGAGAAAGTTAGATTTCCCAATTCATTTTTTTTTTATTCCATACAAGAAATTTTCTTCGAGTCTTTCAAAAGCGTGTTTTACTTGCACTGCGAGTTAATAGGAATTTACTGATCTTACAAATGAGCCAACTTTCCTCTAAATGGGTGATATAAGTATTTTAATAATTTCTTAAATGATGAGTTGGTGTATGACTTGTCGTTTTGCGGGAAGCAGTATCATATGAGATGAAACCAGAAACATATGCAACAGTAGTGAGATGATTACAGAAAACCACTTTCTTACCTGGACCTCCAACCAAGAAAATCACGTACTATAATCTAGTGTGCTATTAACTCCATTATGGATGTCGAATTTGAGCATCAACTTTGAACTTCATCAGTCTAATTTTTCCAATGATAGGGTTTATTAACCTAAAATATTGATATGGCCGTCAATTTAATAATAGGTGTCTAAGCCACTTAATATGTGTAAATTTACACAGCCTTCCATGGCGATTCTTTTGTGAACAATTTGATGGAAATCATTTGTTTGGTCCCTGAAATATGACATAAAAAATTTCATTTTCTTTTTTAATACTATCGTACAAAATTTCCCGAAAGAGAATCTCAATATACAATGCTTCTTATCTAAACTTTCCAAATAAAAATTTTGTTTGAATTTGGTTAAATCTTTTAATATAAATGGCAAACTTACCTAAATTATTTTGGAATCCGCCGTTTTGAACACCATTGTCTGAACCATTTAAATCATTAAAATATACATTGCCTTCTGTAGCATTTACGTTGATCTCAATTTGGTACATGTAAGATGAAATGTTTCAGTGTATCAGTTGATGGGAATCGGTTGATTATTTTCCCGAGATATGAGATAAAAACTTTTTTTTTTATTGGTGGGGTTATCTTACAAAATTACAGAAAAATGAGGCTATACATAGTCAATTTTGATGGTTGTAATAATACTGCTAGCATGCAAAATTAAGTTGAAAATAAATGCCTGACCTACTTAAAACATAGTAGTTTACACCGCCTATTGCAGTACTATTTGTTTGCCAATTTTAGTAAGAATGTGTCAATTGTTTCCCTAGGTATAACATAAAAACTCGCGTGGCGGTTCTTTACAAAATGGAGGACAAAAGATGCCCCATGTAGGTAAAGTTGATAGTCTTAATATCCACAGCCAGTATAAAACTTTGTTTGGAATTGATTACATGGTTTCGACGATATAGCACTTTAAAATAAAATAGCTAAATGTCCGCTATTCTGAAAATAAATATCTGGCATACTTCAGACATAAAATTTTAAATCATCTGCCACAGTACTACTTCTTTGCAAAATTTGATGGAAATTAATCAGTTGTTGCTCGAGACATCATATAACAATTTCTTATTTTGTCGCATGGCATCATCTTATAAAATGATTGACGAAAATTCTCTCTGCAAATAGAGTTGATAGTTGTAATATCTGCTGCCAGCATAGAAAGTTTTGCTGGAATTGTTTACAAAGTTTAGACTATATATCGCTAAGCTAAAATAGTTTTATATGCTGCCATTTTGAAAATAAGTGCCGCCTGGTATTCTAAAAACATATCACTTAACATCATCTGCATCAGTACTACTGGTTTGCCAAATTTTGTAGAAATCGGTTAATTTTTTACTGAGATATGAGTAATAAATTTATTAATTCGTATGGCGCTATATTCCAAACAAAGTGGCGGACAAAAAGTCGTTATGTGTTTTCTAGAAACAATGTAAAATATTTATTTTTACATGTAACGCTACCTTGCAAAATGACAGTCGAAACTGGTTGTTGTTTATCTTATATGATGCTTTTAATACATACCATCAACGTACAAAATTTGGTTGAAATTGTTGAAATGATATGGTAAAATAAATAAAACCAAAAATTTGTAATGTTGCAATTTTGAAAATAAGTTCTTAATAATGTTTACTTACTTATATTTACTTGGCCTATCATAGTATTACCTACTTGCCAAATTTGAAGAAAATTGGTTGAGTAGTTTTCGAAATATTACATAAAATCTTAATTTTTTCATGTGGCGTTATCTTTCAAAATTGCGTACAAAGTGGTTGTTGTTTGGCCATTATGTTGCTTGTAATGAAAACTGTCAGTGAACAAAATTTTGTTGAAATTGATCAAATGGTACGGTAATTGTAGCAAATAAACCTTAAATATTTNAAACTGTCAGTGAACAAAATTTTGTTGAAATTGATCAAATGGTACGGTAATTGTAGCAAATAAACCTTAAATATTTGTATTGCCTCCATTTTGAAGACAAGTTTTTAAATAAGTTCAATTACTTACATTTACCTGCCCAATAATAGTATTACTTACATGCCAAATTTGGCAAAAATAGGATGATTTGTTTTCGAGATATGATGTAAAAGCTTTAACTTTTCACAAGGCGCTGTCTTCCAAAATGGCGGACAAACAACTATATTCACCGATGATTTTAATTCTTTCAACTTGCGCTGTAAGTGTATAAGTAGGTTAAAATTAGGTTAATGTTTTCCAAGATATGACATATAGCCCTGAATTTTTAATGGGTGCCATTTTGAAAGTAAGTGGTGCCCGGTGTGGTCGAAAACTATAAAAATCAGGTGTCCTTACTAGGTATTATATGTGTACCAAGTTTTGTGAAACTCGGTTCAAAAATTNCGAAAACTATAAAAATCAGGTGTCCTTACTAGGTATTATATGTGTACCAAGTTTTGTGAAACTCGGTTCAAAAATTTAAAAAAAAGGGGGGGGTGCACAATTGCACAGACAATCTCATAAGCCTTTATTTATTTGCAAATTAAGGTAAAAATATAGGTACATTCGCTCTTTTTTTCACGAACTTCTCCTGTCAACGTGGACCGAAAATGATGGGACTTGACAAATCCCATACCATGTCGGGAAGGGAACCTCGGAGCTATGAGATATTAGTCTAGCATCTTATTATATTGTTTTTTTATTAGAGTAATTTATAGTTGATGCTATGCCATACAAGATGGTTAATACTAGAACGGCAATACGAACATAAATTATGTAGGGGTTAACACATCCAAAAGTATAAGTAGGGTATTTTGTTAATGTTTAGTGGCACAGACTATATGATGCCTGAAGGTTAAGGGGTTTGTAATAATGTAGACTTTGGCTGTTTCAATTTGAAGGACGAATATATTGCCTGGAGTTAATACAAGAACAACGTTCATGAACACTTGAGAGGTGTGGTACCTAATTTGACTACTCGTATTAACTGTTTACGACTTCGCGGTGCAGGGGGGGCTTCTCTGGACGGTGATTGTATACTTAACTCTTGCTGGTATGATGTCAGCTGAGGTGGGTGAGCTCCGGCGATGGGCGGCCTTTGGCCAATGTCCGCTGGGTGTCGTCGTCTCCCCTGGGCTGCTCTACTGACGTACTGAGGTACTGTTGTGGCCGGGAGTCTGAGCTCCCGGCTTCTCGACCGACTGACTGACTACTCTGGGCTCAGAAATAATCAACTGTCTGACCTCTCTGCACGGCACTAATGAACTCACATCCCACTTCTCACGAAAAGGGGTTTTTATGCTTCGCAGCCTCAACCCTTAATTGTCGTCACGTATCGCCTTTCCGTTGGGAGGGGGTGAGGGGGTGAGGTGGTAGAACGCATAACAATGCCTTTCAAAACATGTATCCTGGTTCCTGAAGGTTTTGGGGTGGGGAAGGTAGCCCCTTGCGCCTAGCTTACTCTCGTCAGCTATTTATTCTCTGTGTGTTTCCATATTGTCCTGTGGTTAGCTATGGTGAGAGGGGGGTGTTCTCGGCACCAATATCCAGCTTGTCAGCTATTTCTTCTGCGGTGCGTGTTTTCTGAATTCAGGCGAAATACACATTATTATTTGGTGATATCCCCAAACCTCTGCGCTCCACAGATCTCACGGGCTGGCTAGAGGCGTAGGGCGGTGAAGGGGGCTGGCCGGAAGGCCTACGCAGAAGGACGCGCAGCAAGACACGTGTAACTACGGTCCGTCACTTCCCTCATGACATGTGTCTACTAAGTCTCTACCCTGGTTATGCGGGGGTGAGGGGTGGTTGTTGTCCAGCGTCGCTCTACTATTCCTAAACCGTCACACGACAGGGTGCTCCTAACTCGAGGTCGACCCCAGAACACTTCGCTCGTTATGTCGGCATGTGAAAGGTTCCGTACATCTAGAGAGAGTGCCTGCACCGACTATACATAGCTGTGTGGACAACGCTTGGCTCACAATTGAAAACATAATGGTAACTGCATAACACAGGTTTTGTGCATAAGATTTTATCACTATTGTTTCCAAACTAATTATTTATTTATTAGCTGTGCCCGTGGCTTCGCTCGCGTTGACTACAGAATTATTGCTGGGGTTTTTTTTATATAGTTGAATTTTACTTAGTATTAATATTCTATACTCTATACATATTATAAAACTTAACGTTTCGGTGAATTAAATGGTAAAAACACTTATTAGTATTTCTCTGTTATAGAAAGATATATGCCACCGCGGAGTTTTTTTTAGGTCTTTTTATTCTCCGCAATCCTTTACTTTACGTTAAAAACAATGTGAAACCTATTTTTAAATACCTACTTTCTAGTATTGACCCACCAAATAAAAAAAAAATTAAAATTATTCAACCAACATATATAAGCTAAAACAAATTACGTTTAGGACACGACTGTTGCGAAGGGAGCCAACCACGCGTCTGAGCCGCGCGGCATAGTACATCGTAGACGTGCACAGTTCGGCTGTTCTCGGCAATGCTCAGTTCGGCTCTTGTTCGGTTCTCGTCGGGTGACCGCCCTCGGCCTCCGACTCACCGCATTGCATTGCCTGCCCACGCTAATACTTAGTTTTCGCATAGCGTTTTTTCTGACTTTCACTCTTTTTGCTCAGATTCTAATGGTCGTATCATGATGTTCAACTGCCTATAGCCTTCCTCAGAAATAAACTATCAAATGCAAAAATTATTTTTCAAATCCGACTGGTAGTGCCAGAGATTTGCGCGTTCAAACTAACAAATAAACTATTCCGCTTTATTAAATTAGTAGCAACTTTGCCAGACGCTTGTTGTCTTATATAGGCGCTACCGGCCATATCGCGTTACTCTGACTGGTTCCATAACTCTGTTTTTTGCATACACACGCCTATACCAGTTTTTTTGGCTCTTCAGTGTAGATATCGCGTTGGGAGTGCACCCAGGGCTAGGCGAAACCCTCCTTATAACTGGCTTTCAAGCTAGGACCCGTAGGTGCCCGTCATCCCTGGATGGCATGAGACCCTAGGACGAAGCAGTGCTGGAATGAAATGGTGGTGGAAACAGGAGTACCCCAAGAAAAGCCGCCGACAAGCTGCATCATCCAGCTCGATTTCCAAAAGCGAAAATCCGGGGGTGAACACGCCGGGGATCGAACCCGGATCGCCGTGGTCAGGGAAAGAGACTGGGCGCCCTAGACACTACGCCACCGCTGCCTCACACACTGTAGTTACACTATTGGAACGCGTAATATTAAACTGAAGAGCGTCAATTAATTATAACTTTTATTGTTGCCCTGCTTAATTATGTAGATAATTTTCATTCGTTTTTGTTCTTTTACACATGNTTTTATTGTTGCCCTGCTTAATTATGTAGATAATTTTCATTCGTTTTTCTTCTTTTACACATGTATGCTTCTAGACATATATGTCATAGATAATAAAGCTAAAATATAACGTGAATTGTAATAAGAAGTGTTATTCTTTATGGATTCATAATAACATTTCTGCAAACTCTCACATCCCTTGGATGTATTTGAAAATGGTAACACACAGAATTAAAAATTACCGAGTTTTGTATGTGGAAATCTCTACTCTCTGTACAGGGTTGATAAAGCAGGATTGTTTTGTGAATATCTCATGTATTTTATATTTGCAAATTAAATACTAATGCCGGTATTCCAGAACGTTTTATGAAGGTTTTAGTACAGCTTAAATGATACCCAAGCCCTATAAGCTACGTCCTTAGTTAAGACATGACCAGTGGCTTAATTTTATGTTTCCGATTTCTGTGATTTATCATTTGCGCAAACGAAACCCACGAATGCGCAGAACGTACATATATGATCTTGCCAGTTGCGTGATGAGCATCCATAAACAACATTACGCGTCCAAATCGTTATACGTCGCAATGTAATTAACCAAGTTATTTATAAACCACCACAATTCAATAGTTTCCAAATAAAAGTTAACGTCATCAAGAATACTCTGTAATATGTTCAACATGCTTCAAACACTTCTACCATAAGATACAAAACGATAACACACAATCACTGAAAAAGTACATAGGTACACTGAAGAGCCAAAAAAACTGGTATAGGCGTGCGTATGCAAATACCAGAGGTATGGAACCAATCAGAGTAAAGCGATGCGGTCGGCAGCTAGATCGGTTACTGCTACTACAATGGCAGGTTATCAAGATTTAAGTGAGATTGAACGTGGTGTTATAGTCGGCGCACGAGAGATGGGAAATAGCATCTCCGAGGTAGCGATAACATTTGGATGTTCACGTACGGCCATTTCACGAGTGTTCCGTGAATATCGGGAATCCGGTAAAACATCACATCTTCGACATCGTTGCGGCCGGAAAAATATCGCGAAAGAACGAGACAAACGACAAATGACGAGAATCATTAAACGTGAGAGACGTGCAACCCTTTCTCAAATTGGCGCAAATTGGATTTATGGACTGCCCTGCAGGATTCATGGTGTGAAATGCCTCCTGCATACCTTATGACATTAGTCGAGTCCATTCCATGTCTTCTTGCGGCAAGTCTGCGTGATCGGGGGCCCTAGACGATATTAGGCAGGTGTGCCAGTTTTTTGGCTCTTCAGTGTATATTTTATCACTCAGGCTTACTTCGCTCACGTTGGGTTAGTGCAACAGGTAGGACATTTGGCTATGAGTTGAACGTTTAGGTTTCAAATGGCGATGGGTGCAATTCTATTAATTGTTTTAAAATTTACTTAATTTTATATATTATCACACGTATAATGTTGAATTTAGTCTATTGAACTTCCCAAAATATTATAATACCTAAGGAATCATTGTTTACATTACGATATAGAGGCGGTTATTTGACAATATAGATTTTTTTATAGGTAATGATTACATCTCTCAGAATGTAATCAACAATGGCCAGTATTCACCTACGAAAGGAACTCTGCGTTTTTTTATTTGAAGACCTTATATTACAAAAGAAGATAGAATAGAATGTGTGTGCAAAAACAATAATTTTTGTGAGACCACCTGCTACAACTTCAAAACCACATCCTAATTGGCGGGGTCAGTTGCAACTTGCAAGTGTCGAAAGTCGGTGAATCGATGGGTGTATAACGTCTCCATACAAAACAATAATGAGCCTACTTTCCACTATGTGGGTGAAAATAATGAGTAATGAAGTTCATAAAAGGTAAGATGGTAGGTAGACCTTGAAAAGTTGTTGACAGCATATCATTATGGTTGGCACAATGGTTGGCTGTTACATTCACCTAGTAATGACTTACTTGTTTGCTTGGTCTGTCTGATTGGATGGTAATGGCCTTTTGTTATGTTCAGCTGTGCGTGAGATGATTTGCACAGTTTTTGCGAAGATTTGCGAATATTTGGGGAACTTTTGTGTGAATATGTTAGCAACGAGATTCGTTTAATGCGACCTTTATCGAGATTAGTCAGCATCGTCTGTTGGAGCATATTATCCATTGTTCTGGTCGGTTATTCAAGAGTTAGTCATGGCAGAAGCATAACTTGGCTGGAGAAAGTCTAGGATTTAGTCGGCCATTGGTCACTAAGGTTGGACAGTATGGTTGCCTGGTATGGTTGTTGGTATGGTTGCTTGGTTGGTATGGTTGCTTGGTTGATATGGTTGCTTGGTTTGTATGGTTGCTTGGTTGGTATGGTTGCTTGGTCGGTATGGTTGCTTGGTTGGTATTGTCGCTTGGTTTGTATGGTTGCTGGGTTGGTATGGTTGGTTGGTTGGTATGGTTGCTTTGTTTGAATGGTTGCTTGGTTGTTATGGTTGCTTGGTTGGTATGGTTGCTTGGTTGGTATGGTTGCTTGGTTGGTATGGTTGCTTGGTTGGTATGGTTGCTTGGTTGGTAAGGTTCCTTGGTATGATTGCTTGGTTGGTATGGTTGCTTGGTTGGTATGGTTGGTTGGTTGATATGGTTGCTTGTTTGGTGTGGTTGCTTGGTTGGTGTGGTTGCTTGGTTGGTGTGGTTGCTTGATTGGTATGGTTGCATAGTTAGTATATTTGCTTTGTTGGTATGGTTGCTTTCTTGGTATGGTTGCTTAGTTGGTATGATTGCTTAGTTGGTATGATTGCTTGGTTTGTATGGTTGCTTGGTTTGTATGATTGTTTGGTTGGTATCGTTGCTTTCTTGGTATTGTTGCTTGGTTGGTAAAGTTGCTTGGATGGTATGGTTGCTTGATGGTATGGTTGCTTGGTTGGTATGGTTGCTTGGTTGGTATGTTTGCATAGTTGTTATAGTTACTCGGTTGGTATGGTTTCTTG
>NQII01012245.1:12114-27889 GCA_002778355.1 Clitarchus hookeri
ATTTTTGGGTAAATTCTTTAATTTTGATCTGTCTGGCTTGACGAAATCGTCCATAGCTGGCTGCTCCGCGCTCCGATCTTTGCATCCTTTTGTCGCCTCGTACTCATTTACCTGATTCCATTGCTCTAATATGAAGGTAATGAAACTATTCACACATATATTAATACTTATTACTGTATTTTATACACAATTATTTCAAGTCTGCAAAATATGCTAGCAATATATGACAATACAAATGAACCCGAAAAGTTTAATTTTGCAAAACTATTTGCAAATAAACGCTTTACAGTGTCACTTTCACTAGTTTATAGCCTCGCACGGTGACCGAAAAACCAATTGTGACGGAGAACGAAAAGTCACATATATGTTACCAACTAAAGACGTACAGGAAATACGATCAGAAATACATTCCGTGAGTTAAGTACTGGCCCCTGCTATTCCATCTTCAAAGATGGTATAGGCCATTCACGGTAAAGTGAGCGCTTTTTGAAGCCCTATCATTTGGAATAATATTTAATAAATATATATTATTGTAGTTTTAGATGTTAAAGTTTGAGTCCGGTGAAATACACTAGAGAGCCAAAAAAACTGGTACACCTGCCTAATATCGTGTAGGGCCCCCGCGAGCACGCAGAAGTGCCGCAAGACGACGTGGCATGGACTCTACTTATGTCCGAAGGTACGCAGGAGGCAATTCATACGTTGAATCCTGCAGGGCTGTCCAAAAATCCTTAGGAGTGCGAGGCGGAGGAGATCTCTTCTGAACAGCACGTTGCAAGGCATCCCAGATATGCTCAATAATGTTCATGTCTGGTGATTTAGGTGGCCAATGGAAGTGTCTGAAGCCAGAAGGGTGTTCCGAGCCACTCGGTTGCAACTCTCGACGTGCGGGGTGTCACATTGCCCGGCTGGAATTGTCCACGTCCGTCGGAATGCACAATGGACATGAAAGGGTTCAGGTGATCGGACAGGATGCTTACATATCTGTCACCTTTCAGAGTCGTATCTGGACGTATCAGGGGTGCCATTTCACGCCAACTTTACACGCCCCATACCATGACAGAGCCTCCATAAGCTTCAACAGTCCCCTGTTGACATGTAGGGCCCATGGATTCATGAGGATGTCTCAATACCCGTACACGTCCATCCACCCGATACAATTGGAAACGAGACTCGTCAGACCAGGCAATGTGTTTTCAGTCATCAACAGTCCAATAGTGGTGTTGGCGGGACAAAGCGAGGCGTAAAGCTTTGTGTCGTGCAGTCAACAATGGTAGACGAGTGGGCCTTCTGCTCCGAAAGCCCATATCAATAATGGTCCGATGAATAGTTCGCACGCTGGCATTTTTTGATGCCCCAGCATTGAAATCTGCTGACCGCATCGCGTTACTCTTATTGGTTCCATATATTTGGTATTTGCATTCGCACGCCTATACCAGTTTTTTTATCTCCAGTGTATATACACTGTCTTTAATACTTTTATGACAACATTAATTTAAAAAAGTGGCTGAAGGGTAAAAAAATTGCCGATAGGAAAAAAGTAACTAGGGCCTCAAAAGTGCTCACTTTACAGGGCAACAGCGTATAGAACATGTAATGCCAAACCTTATGTCCTCGAATACCGACCTAATTCTTATGTTAGTAACTTTGACTAATTTTTGTTTTTGTTGGCAACTCTAAATATTTTTGTGTGAACCTGGGAGATTTGTGTGTAATACTCAGAATACATATTTATATATTTGTGTTCAAGTTTCTACAACATAGCTTACTACGTGATAACCTAAGTGAAGTAAATTATGCAATGCTCGGAAAAATCATTGCACTTTTTCGACTCAAGGACACTTCTGTGCGTGTATATATAAACACATATTTGTCTGTGTTATATATACATATATACACTCACAAACACATACACATACTCAGAGTACAACGCTGCTAGGAGGAATATTTAATTTCGTCAGATAACTAGAAAATAGGAATTTAAGCTAACCTTAAGAAAATGGTTTATATATAATATGAGAAATTAATTTTTTTAGCGTTATTATACAATTTGTCGCATCTTAAAGCAGCTGACATTGCCGCATTATCTTGTATTTTTATGTACGCTACGCAAATATTTTTTTTTTTTTATCATTGTGTATTTTTTTATGTGATGAGGCTCTCAGAAAAAGCATACATTTTTACTCATTGGCGTATCAATAAGGGGGAAATTATAAACATAGCTCCTTTCTTAATACAGTAAAATATGCCAGTATGGAAGTAGATGCTACTCGTAAAATGTTTTTACTCACAGAGATGCGTCGACATATTGTATAAAATACCAATTGAATTGTTGTAATGTATTTCAGACAGTTACATACGTATATGCTTTTGGGTTTCTAGNTCATCTCCCGCTAATCAAAACGGACCTCATTGAATCTTACTGAGTAAAGTTTATTTTACCTACGCATTGAAACCCTTATTATAATATTGGATTTCGTTTGCAAGCATTAGAATTTTCTTACATCCTAAGTAATAATATCATGAAAATATGCATATCCTAATATTAATTCTAAGTATATAAAAATGGGAGAAAATGTATAAACGTTTCAAGAATATCATGATACTCTCAGCAATCAGCGATTTGTACAGGAGAATTGGAAGTGTCGACAAGGAGACGAGCCGAGGGCGGCCAAGCACCAGTGCTGCAGGAGTTTCACGGATGAAAGAGTCATTCCTGCTGACAAAGTGCATCTGGCATGCTTATTAAGAACTGCAGCAATCAACAAATGTTGTTGGCGTACAGGTTTTTCTTGGTAGCCAGGCAATAGTACCTAATTTGCCAACCCAGCGACCAGGAAAATGGTTCTTCAGACTGGTCCTAACGGTAAAGGCCCAGTGAGGAGTAGTGTCGCCTTCTGAGGCTTGGTGTCGGGTTGAAGTTCGAGTACATGTGCAAGTGCAAAGTGTCCCAACATGTACAGATAAACAGATGACATGTTTGAGGCCTTGCAAAGAAAGAAAGGACGGCTCTCCTCTCTACTGTGCCTTCGCCGTTAGGACGAGTCTGAACACTTGACATAACTCCCGTACATGTTTACCTGCGTCAATTAGGGAAATATGTGGTGTACACAAGTGAGGTATCTGCAGGATATTAGTTCTTGGATAACTGCTGCGATTGCACAAGTTGACGAGGCCATGCTGGATCTAGTGCTTCAAGAGCTGGAGTACCTGCTTGATTTTCTCTGTGCTGCAAATGGAGCACACATTGAAATTATTAAAGTGATAAGAAAAACCTTAGGTATAACTTGGCAATGCCAACATAATATCTGTAAAGAATGCGTTCGCGTGTCTTGGCCTAGCTCAAGGAGATAGGGCGGTGGAGGAGAAGGTATAGCGAGCCAATCCCAGGGAAGCAACAGTGTCCCCTATACCTACTGTATAGTCTGCGCAAATTTAAAGCGAACACGTCTGTCTTGCGGGAGGTTTTCAATAAAGTGTAAGTCGTGACGTGTTCGAGTAAAAAACGTCCTACTATTCACAGCGAAGTCCGAAAAGTTGTTGGTAACGTAATTGCGTTGTTTCATAACGAGAAGGTTTTAGGAAGATGTGCTTATCCCTCTGGAAATGCCACGAAACGAGCAACAACAGCGACAGTATGTAAGATACGTAATGAAATGCGTCTATCAAAACTAAAAGATAAAAAAGTATGTACACCAGGAAAAAAACAAAAGACGAGTAACAGAAAAATTTTTTGGGATGACTTTATTTTTTGCGTTTTTAGACGCAGAGTTCAAAACTTTCATTCCTGCAGAAAAGAAGTACCTACTATAAAAAACGTTACTGTCTGTAATAGGAAAATAGAAGAATGGCTCAAGGTAAACAATATTGCATACGATGAAGAAATTTCTAAAGCAGAACTACTATGCGTTGTTAAATGCCAAAGGACAGGCCCCAAGTATTATGTAGACACCACGAAACAGTTAGGCTGCCGCCATATCACTGTAATTTGAACGTCGCGGAATATATCCGGAACACCGTAAAGTGACGTGTAGCTGATGAAAATGTATCGCTAAGAGGCAAACAGATAAAAGCGTTTAAAGGCAAGGTTATAAACAGTATTTAAGAGAAGACTTGAGATCAGCTGCGTCGCATGTAAAAAAAAGGAGTAGCAGAATATTGGAAAAATATCGTTGCATAGAAGAAACATAGATAAATGTGTAATAAGTGTGGCTGGTAACAGTGGCGGGGACACTGTGACTATCACAGTGACAGTGACTTTCACTATCACAGTGACAGTGAAAGCGATAGTTGTAAGGACGACATTTGTAGTGGTTTCGATTGTATTAAAACACTTATGATGCACTTTCAGGAGTCGAAGAAATCGCATAGAAAGCGGCATGTTTTAAACGACGGCGATTTGATTAACATTGAACATTAAAAGTTTTGCTTATGCTTCGAGTGACGTGTAACACAACATGCATGTTTTCAAGTTGCGTCTTTTGAGGTGTCTTATGTAAAACAATTCACTATTTTGGAGACGGATTCCACGCTAAGTTTCTGGACAGGTATGCGTTTATTAATATAATCTCCCTTGTAACAGTTTGAATCATGTTCCTGTGGTTCCAGTTTTAGCCGTAACAAAATATTTGCACCATTTCCAGGAAATTTTTTNAACAGTTTGAATCATGTTCCTGTGGTTCCAGTTTTAGCCGTAACAAAATATTTGCACCATTTCCAGGAAATTTTTTTAATCATATTTACATACATGACAGTTTATGAATTATAAAACAGCATACTTAAAAAATAAAACACTATAACATGGGCTAAAAATATAGATTGTTAAATATTTTGAACGCAATTTATGGTTAATACATGATAATTTTTACCAGGAATAATTATTGAAGGTCCGTCAAATGAATTCAAGTTAATGTTTGATTTGCTTATTATTAATGATGCTTTATATTTGTATATCGCCTTCTCTCGTATTTATCGCTTAATACCAGGCTGATGTTTTCCTATTAACTGCAACAAATATATCTTTATTCACTGAAAATTTCAAATGCTCTTTTGATATAATATTTATATTCGCCTCGAATGCACATTATAACAAATGTCATTGTGATATATCTGTATACTCGGGTAGCATTAAACCATTCGAACCTCGTATGCCATATGATAAACAATAGGGAAACCACACTACAGTTTAATTATTCCCGAAAGTATTGCAGACGGTCCGTAGTAGTTTCTACTGAGTGTACCTGTCTTCCCCGCCGCGCGTCGTCTGAGGAGTGGGAGGGGAGGGCTTCACCTTCCCCTCGCGGGATCGTTTGTTAATTTGGTTGAACAATATAACTTAATACTGAGCAGTAAACTGCTCCGTTCAATCATTTGCAATTTTTTTAATGCACGAGATCAAAAATGTAATCATTATTTTGAACCATCTATGCATATAATCAATTGTTATCTAATAAAATACCGTATTAGATCATTCACTTCCTAGAGTTCACCGTTTTTTCAAATGAAACCAATTTAATGCACCAAAACGTGTCAAATTCTTATACGTTTATCCAAAACACATTCTTTTGGTATTTTTATCAACAGCTCTTATTGCCAAAAAATTATTTTTCATATTAGAAGTTATTTCTGGAATGCTTCTTTAATACACCCCTGTTCAGAAATTTTTACCTTAAACTAGTGAACAGAAAATAAAGAAGAAGTAACATATAGTGAAGAATTATATCTCAACTGTCTTTTGTTAAGTGATGATAAGCATCATTTACTACGAACAGATATTTACTTTAAAAATTTTTAACATTATGTAGAGAATTTTCAGGAATTTTTCGTTACTTAAAATTTTTTATATATTATATAGGGACAAATGAATAAATTTGATTACCTAAAAGGTAGTAAATAAAGTACTACACAATATATTTAATATCAATAAATTATTTTTTATTTAGCTTTATCAAGAAAATTTAGAAGCTTAAAAATTTATTTATCTACTTAAATTACTTAATGAATATGTCAAAAATTTTGCGAAAAGAACAATAATCGGTTTATGAAGAAATAATAAAAAGGCATGCCATTGAAATGGTAGTTAAAAAAATATATAAATTAACTAAATTTAAAAAATTAACATCTTTACCTTTGTTGTAGCAAAATTTTAGATTGCCGTAATTTATAACGCTAGATATTAAGTAACTTGAAGTGTAAGTAGCTAATTATTACAGTTTGTTTAGTTTCAGAAAGAAAGTTTATCAATTTAAGATTACCTTTAAAAAAATTTTACCTATAATATAAATAATTATTAAAACTATATAGCAAAAGTGTACATAAAATTATCATATGAGCATGTGATTGGTAAAAAGTATTGAACAATTTATTACGAAAAATTATATATACTTTTGACAGTGAAGTATTTCAATATTATAAGATAATTCAAATAAGAAAATTGTGTTTATATCTGCTGGCTTAATAAAATTGCCATCTTAAAATTGCATTGAAATTAATAATATTTACAAAAAATATCTTAATAAATATATTGAAATATTAATTCAACCTTATGTGATAAATTTCAACAGTTATCCTTATGCCATAATAAAAAATATTCAAAATTGTATGTGGTGATTGCCCTGCATAAAATTATGCAAATAAATATGTAATACGAAATAAAAAGTTTAGGTAAATAATACCTTGATCTTTACTAAATCAACTGAATGTTCATTACCAGTTTCGAAATATTTTTAAGAGACAAAACGATAATTCATTATTAAAAGAAAAGGATTGTGTTAGTGATGTATGAAATCTCACTATAATATTAACGAAAGATATACGGTGTAGAAAATGTAGGTTGTAAGCTATAATAGTGAAAACTGTAGTCTAGTGAAGAGATTAAAAGGATATTTTCTCGCAATTGTTGTGAACGATCCAAAGCAACTCCGTTAAATATAAAATTTTATCTTTTTCCTTAACTCGCTTTGTATTTAACATTGATGTTGCTATCATTAAACAAGATCAAATGAACGTATGTAAAAAATTAAATATGTATATATTTGTTTAATAATACAGATAAAAAACATCGCAGTGTTTTAATGTCTATATATAAACAAAATAGAATTCTTCGGAAAGAAGGTAANATTTGTTTAATAATGCAGATAAAAAACATCGCAGTGTTTTAATGTCTATATATAAACAAAATAGAATTCTTCGGAAAGAAGGTAAAAATATTATTTTCATTAGAAATACTCCTATAGATGAAGGAGTTCCTTTTTTTGTTCGTGGTATCATGAATTAAAAAAATTACACATACATATATATATATAGAATTATATAATTACATAATATACCTATTTCATGTTAAATCTATTATAACAAATTACTAAGTCTTTATGTATAATACATACATTGAATTCCAGAATAATATTTGATACATGTTGATGTTTCTACTTAGAAACTTATTTAACTAAATCACATACAAAATATCAATTAGCGTTGTCATCAGACTAACCGCCTATTAAAAAAACATGAATATAAGAATAGGAGACTTGGCACAATATAGAGATTTTTTTATATACCTTAATTACGATATGAGGTTAATTATGTGGATTATTTGGTGGAACAAGTTGTGTATATAAATTAAGAGAATAAAAAAAAATTTATTAGTATATAAATATCACTGTGGGAAAATACGTTATTTAATAAAATAAGGTAGAGGAAATGTGAAAATTACAATTNATTAGTATATAAATATCACTGTGGGAAAATACGTTATTTAATAAAATAAGGTAGAGGAAATGTGAAAATTACAATTTAACTCCTTTATTCGATGTATAGTATTTACATTACTAAAAAAATTTACATAAAATTTGATAAATGCATATATCATAAAGGGGTGGCTTGGTAAATTATACAAAAAGGAATATTCTCTAATTAATTGAGATAGNTGATAAATGCATATATCATAAAGGGGTGGCTTGGTAAATTATACAAAAAGGAATATTCTCTAATTAATTGAGATAGTTCTCGTCCAGATTAATTGTGTATATTATTATGAAATAAGAAATAATTATTATTAAATACGAAACCATATGAATTGTCAGACCAAATTTCGAACTATAAAAGCAAATTGAATATACGTTAAAAAATAGGCAATACTATTTAAAAGTTTTGTAATTAATTATCTAGGAATGAAACTAGGTATAAATATGGCGATATTGTTAGAATAAGTAGGTTTAAAATATTTTATGTATTTCTTAAACATTATTAATTAAAATATTTATTTAACATATTTATAAACGTTAAATAACATTTAATTGTTTCAGATATAAATAAGAATTAAAAGTTTATTTTAGAATGTGAAGTTATGAAAACTGATTATCGTGTGGTAAATAAGTTTGGAAAATACTATTTAACGAAGTGTGACAAGGTTCATTAAGTGTTCGTAAACATAAATATAATTATTAATATTTGTTGTAATTTTAATAAAAATTAAGGTTTATTTGTATGCATGTTTCAATTATTTAAATATATTTTTCCAAATTTGAATTTTTAATTAAAATATTAAAATTGTTTTAAATAAAAATGTATATATTTTTCGTGTAAATTAAAATTGCACAGCGTATTGCAGAACCGCTAAAACATTTTCAGTCGATAATTACAGTCAAGAGAATATCTTATTTCGTAAGTATGAACATTAAAAGACATTACTATGTTAATACAAAATAATTTTCTGTAATCTGTGGTAACATAAATTCAAGTATAAGGGAACAAATTCATAGTTAATGACGCAAAAATATTTATTAAAAAAATTATAACTTTCCATATTACGTATATAACAACATATTCACACAGAAAACCCGGGCTTAAACATATATATGNAAAAAAATTATAACTTTCCATATTACGTATATAACAACATATTCACACAGAAAACCCGGGCTTAAACATATATATGTTTAAATTTTAAAGTTTTTTTAGTCTCACAATTGCATGAAAAACGCAGACTGTCTGGAAAAAATCACTTACATGTAAATTTTTTTTTCAATATTCCTTGTAACCATCCCTTAACGCAGAGCGGGGGCCACGGTGGCTGAGCGGTTAGACTGATCGCCTCCCACCAAGGCGAACAGGGTTCAATCCGCAACCGGCTCACTCCGGATTTTCGCAAGTGGGAATCGTGCCGGACGATGCCGTTGGTCGGCGGGTTTTCTCGGAGATCTCCCGACTCTCACGCCCTTCCATTCCGGTGCTGCACCATAATCGCCTCACTTCACCCTAATGGGCTCTCAAGACCTCTATGTTACAAATCTATTCACTCACTCACTGCTTAACGCAGAGTTGATTTCTCTATAACTACGCAGATAGTCACGTGTAAATGAGATGGTAAAAAACATAGTCATTCACAAACCTCTAAAAGTGGCAGTATAGTTTTGGGCATAAAACGCAGTTTTCCGCATTCATCAGCAATGAAATTTTACGTGCAATCAAATATTTTGTAGAAATTAACAGTGTAAGAAGCAGCATACATCGTACCACTATAGCAACACAGATGATTCGCCAAAGATACTGGCATTTCGGTCGATGGCACATTTGCCATCACAAATCAAGATGCTGTCACGTGTGGGGAAAAAGGACCATAGACCAAAGGCATTCATGTCACTGTGAAAGACTCCGATGACAATGGGATATATGAGGGCATCGCGGACCAAATCGTTGGCAAGAAATCCTCATCCAGCCATAATCAATCCATTTTGGTGTAAAATGCTTTGGAATGTCAGTTGCAAAAGCTAGTGATAGGCATCGAGGACGCAGGTCCCTGGGTAACACGTCCGACAATTCTAGGAACGTGTATGAGATGCACTACAGGATTCTACCTGGATATGTGGTACATACGTACACAAAAAGTATTTTCAAGATCGTTGTATGAAATGTGTTTTTATTTAGAAAACTCTGAACGCCTAAAAAAATATAGAGTATTTTGTTTATTCTCGAGGAATGAGCTCATTCTCACGCGAAGTTCGTCGGTTAAATTCGGCGTGTCTTATATGCTGACTTCTTTCTAGTGAATTAGTACAACAAATAACACATAGAAACTGCCAAAGTTCGACGTATACATTTTTTTGTTGAATATGTTAATCTTGTTCAAGCACAGTTAAGGAAGTTTTTTTATATGCCGACATGGGATTTCGATATGATAACCACACCGAAACAAAGCAATTCATGTATAGCTGAAAACAAATATGGCTCTGTAAGACCAGAAATGTCAAGAAATCACTACGCTGCATCAGCTCAAGCAGTCACACGAGGTTCTAGTTTCCAATCCATTGTATCTTCGTTTACTATAAAATTGGCTCTTCTCTGTCTGTCGGTTCCTCAACCTCAACTTTGCAAAATCGGTTTCGCAAACAATATGACAGATGACCTATGGCTAGTCAATGGCAGGGTGGGAAACAGTATGCCTGGGGATGGTCACCCCTTAAAAGCTCTTCGTCCATCAGCGATATCGGCGAAATGACGCCAGTTCGATTTGTGAGCTAGTGGCCCATCGATCAAAGATTGCAGATTTGTAGGTCGTAGGAATGCTCGCGATAATTTGCATTGACGATGTACTGTGCAGTGTCTGGTCATCTGGTTTGAGACTTCACAGTTCTTGCAGTGTGGCAGTGAACTCTGCTTCGTGCAGTCCACATTGAAAACATTCATTCATGTTTTCGGTGCTGGCAAGAGGTACTGTTGACCACATGTAGGTGGCAGATCACTTCACAGCATCGAAAAATGACAGAAAAAAGTGTGAAAATTTCTAGTGCTACGTATTATTGCTGTTGCAAGTTATCGTGTGTGTGTAAGTAGTTATAAATAGCCGGTTCTGCGTCAGGGGCTGGGGCTTCAGAACGACAGGATGAGCGGCGGCCATCTTGGATGTCTTCATTTCCCCCTTTTTCCCTCGAAATTTCCCTGTTCTCCCCCCAAAAAACCTAAAAATTTTACCTCAAAATTTCCAGAAATTCCCTCAAAAAATGTTTTCGCACAATTTACGTCGATGGCCCAACAATTTGGCTTTAAGAATCCTTTTTTGGGAAAGAGGGATCGATGGATTGAGGGTTTTCCCTAATGCTCTATTATTCCATACCAGCACCATCTATCTTGCCTGAAGAATGTTCGAATCCATTTCACCAACATTTTCCCACCAAGCTCTGTCATTCCGCCCTGGGTTTTCTCATATTCCTTCCGATATCCTTTCACCAGACATCTTGGCATGGTCAAATCTCGTGCTCTAGCAGTCCACCTCGGTTTTCTCATAATTATAAGCATAGTTGACTGTAATTTCCGAACTGTCTCTGATTGACTATGCAAGGCTCTCGAAAGGATATCTGATTGGTTATGCAGGGGTCTTGAAAGGGACTCGTCTCTGATTGGTTACGCGAGGCTCTCAAAAGGTGCTCGTCTCAGATTGGTTATGAGAGGCTCTCGAAAGGAACCGTGTCTGATTGGCTACGCGAGGCTCAAAACTGAAAAAATTTCCCTCAAAAAATATGTTTTGTACAATCCGTCTGACTTTTGCACAATGCGGATGAATCCGGCTGAAAATTGTGCAAATAAGCTACAAGGACGCTCTGTCATTCCAAGCCAGCACCATCCATCTTGGCTGAAGAATGTTCGTGTTCGTTGCCTCCATCATGCAACTTCTCTCATCATGCTCTATCATTTCACTTTAGTTTTCTCATATTACATCTGACATCGCTTCACCCCGACAGTTCATGCCCTTGCATTCCTACCAGATGTCCCTATTTCATGATCTTACATTCCTTTCTACCAGTTGACCCTACTTCATGCTCTTACATTCCTGAACAACGTCATCGATCGTGGTCCATACTTCATGCTCTTGCATCAAACAAGTCATTGTGTATATATATATTATTTAAAACGTGATAAATTGTTAGTTTGTACTGTGTAACTAAATTCCTCTCGTAAAGGAAAATGCATGTGTGACTCGGCTGGTCTGTCGGCCGGCCGCTTGGGAGGTCTTACAGATTCTCACGGTGTTAGTTGATCGTGCAGTCGGCCGGGTAGGATGTGTTTCCGCTGCTAATGGTGTGAATGTTGGTTGTACACTGAATGCGATGGTTTCGTTTCAGTCGGTTCGTGAGTAAATCGTTTGCTATTCTGTTTTACTGGCCAGGACTGTCTGGTATTGTATAGCATCGTTTAACACGTTGCGTACAGCACTCGACGCTTGTGTATTATGTAATTGCGCTGGTTAGTAAGCACTTATAACAATTTTTCCCCTAAATTTCGTTTTTATATTTGTTTGCATTAGCGCGTAGCAGTGACGTCACAAATTGTGCGACTAAATGGGTGTTGTTTTGTGACAAGCAAAAGAAAACAGTCTTTACAAGTTGTATAATGCGTATCGCACTTGTCATGCTGTAATCATTTTTGTAGTTGGTCCTTGTGGTCATTCGTTCTTTCTCATGCCGATGTGCATTCTAGCTTTTACTAAACTTCTTGGCGTGATAGCAGCACTGATATCACTATTATCGAATTTGGTAACTACAACTTAAACAGTTCGGAAATTATACCCAACTATGCTTATAATTGCGCTTAGGACCTATTTGACCCTACATTCATTTTCACCGTCGGGGTGATGCCTTTGTTGCGAATTGGGTAACTATATCCTACACAGTTCGGAAAATAAGGTTAACTATGCTTTTAAATCTGCTTAGGATATATAATTTTCCTGTCGGGCGTGATGCCTACGTTACGAGTTTGGTGACTGTATCTTACACAACCTACAACCTTGGTTGACCAATCAAATAAACCGTAGAACCGCTCATCGTGGTCACATTGCACATTTATGAATGCGTGGTAAACAAACGTCACGGTTCCACGGTTCATTTTATTGGTCAATCAAGGTTGTAGGTGGTTTTGTTTTGATATTGTAGACCTTTAAAGTTGGGGTATTCTTTATACTCACCTATATTGCATCATTTTGAAAAAAAATATGCCTGACACACTTAAATTATGTAAGTTTGGATGGTCCACTGTATTATTTCTTGTGTACAAAATTTTTCGGGATATGGATTATTGGTTCCCAAGATATGGAATAATTGTTTTATTTTATAACCTGGCACTATCGTTAAAGTAGTCAGCAAAAAATTATATCTTTAACATGGGCCGATCCAGACATTTGTTAAGGAGGATGCCTCTGTCCCTCTCAGACTTACTGACAAGTAGATACATATGTAATAGAAACGTGTGTTTCTAATGGCTACTCTCTGCATACTTACCCCATTGGCATAATGGGGTTGGGCCAACATTGGCCGTTGGGATTATGTTGGCGCAATATGACTTTTATTTTGATTGCCAAATTAAATACAACTTTTGCCAAACGTAATTTTATTGGTTATGCGCGAACGTTTAAGGACAGTGTCTTTTTTTCTTTCCGAAAGGCATTTGTACTCTCATTTACCCACAGTTGGTTATGTTTTGGCAAGATTTGTTACAGCAATCATAACGCCAACCAGTAAATATCGTACTACCAACGTTGGGTGCCAGTGTTTTAAATAAATTTTGTCAATAAGCAAAGAATAAAAAAAAACACTTTCATATTATTAGTTTTCATTACCTTTCATTTCATATTACTACAAGAAAACTTCTTAGGTAGATGTTGGATTCGAATGCACGCCCTACAATTTAACAATCCGAGTGTTTTCCACGAAACTTCTGTAAGTTCTTCTTGTAGGAGAATAAATTGGCACTTATCGTATAATACTTTTTTGTGTGCTTTTAAGTCAAATTTAACTGCTTTGAATTTGAATTCAAACCCTACCAAATGTAGGAATATATTTTCCAACTAATAACCAATGCAAACGAACGAGAGCATGTTCATCTTTAAAGAATCGCAGTGATAAAAAACTTGAACAATTAAGCAAATGATGTGAATATTATATATATTTTAATTTTGAAAAAAAATCTATCATCCTATGATGGCGTAATGTAAGCAATGCAATGTTGTCCCATTGTAACAAAAATAACCGTTACAACGGTTATGTTCAGAACATTGCTTTAACACAAGAGGAACTAAACACAACTTAAAATTAATAATTACATTTGATTATTCTTTACATGTGAAAATTTCTATGTTTTTCTATTTAAAACGATTATTTTCCATTAGTGGATTTATGATGGTTGTACGATGTTGTCCCAATAAACGCACACTGTACCAACCAAATGCCGATGATATCACAAGGAACGAAGACATAATCAGTGAAGTAAATTTTAAATAAGTTGTGGTTTGTGTGTTAAAACACTGCTTTCAAAGAATCATGCGGAAATATAGTTATATTTCATTAGCACTATGCCAATATCCTTTGTTGGCATAATGTTTGTTGCACAACGTTGGCCCAACCAAATTTTACATACCAAATGCCAACGGTATGCTTTCCAACAAGTAACAAACAAATCACCAACGAAATCAATTTAAAATTTAAAAATAAAACGCATATTGGGTTAAGAAAGATAGCTTTTAAACATAAATACGAATCCGTGGTTTTATTTCATCATAAATATGGTAAATGTTATAATAATGTCGGTTGCACTACGTTGACATAACTTAATAATTAATAAAAAAAATTTTAACTGTTGTGTTTTCAACATTAACTCGACATATAACCAACTGAAAATTATGTAATGAAAAATATCTCAGTTCATAAAGTACCTTCATATTATGTCAAGTACATGGAAGTGGCACTGTTTTTATTCAAAAAGGTTGTTCCACAGTTTTTCATAAAATGTTAGTTTCCCAACATTGGCCCAACGGGAAAATACACACCTATTAAAAACAGTATATTTATCAACTTATTACCAACCTAGCATCAATAATTACAAATTGCACTTGCAGTACATTATGTCATTTTATGATTTAATTACATCATTGTCTGGAGGATGCTAAGTAATATGACAAACTTACCTAAATAATGTATACGACTGCCATACTGTAAGTAAAGCCAAACACATTTAAAATAAGGTCTACATTTTAGCAATTATCGGTGGGAATAGGTTGGTTGTTTACGGCATGTTATATAAAAGCTCCAGTTTCTCATGTGGTGCTATTTTCAGTAGAGTATTTGCACATTCTAAGATTTTCATACATACTGATACATATTAAGGTCTGTTTAAATTTTTTAGGGACATATGGCTTACCAACCTACAATACTAATATGGCTGTTATTGTGAAATTATTTTAATACCTCCTTAAGTCATAAATTTAGGTGTACAATAGTATAACTGGTAGCCTGAATTTGGCGGGAATCAGTTAATTGTTTCCCGAGGTAGGACAAAGATATTCATATTGAATGTAGTGCTATCTTACAAAATGGCTGACAAATAAGTTTATATATAATAGAGACAAGTGAATACAATGGGAGTAAGAATAAAAAGGAAATTGTTGGTCTAAAAAAAAAATTGAGGAAGTGGGACAAAGTGTATGTGTGCACTTTAAGACACGAGTATTTTCTCATCCCATTTTGCACGCGAATGAGTCGTCTTGCCCATTTACGTTGTTTTATGTTTTTCTTGATGTTTTTTCTCTTTATTAGACCGTTTTACTTCTCTTGGTCATACTGAATCTATGCAGGTTGTCCCAGGAAGCGCGCATTACAACCACACCACGTGAATCATGAGCGAAATCGGAGACGAAAATTTTAGTGACAAAATGTCGTACGATGACATTTTTCCTTCACTATGTGGCAACACAGCACAGATTTAGTTCCATCTTGCGCGCCACTGATATTGC
>NQII01012247.1:3487-29491 GCA_002778355.1 Clitarchus hookeri
TTCGCCGCCTGCCGTGGCATTGAATTCACTTCAGAACGAAGAGAATTCGTCTTAATTTTTGCTGTACGTGAAAATGAACAAACAATGTGTAAACACGAATTAACGTATCACTCTTTCCAGTGCGTACAAATTAACAGGCATAGTGTAACCACGAATTAAAAATACAATTCGCACTGCTGCTGCACTTCATGCCTCTTTTAAAACGGTTAAAACATATGAGGTTACATCAGTTTACAGCAGAGTGTATTGACATCCGTGTCACGAGCTGAAGGAGTGGTTGGCACGAGAACTATAAGTACACCGTGTGTAGGTGAACTGTAGAAACGGTCCCATGAACCACCACGTTACATACACTCTAAATTCGAATCAGTGTAAACCCACTGATTCGGAGTGAAATTAAACTACTCGAATAAATGTAAATGGCTCCACTTAGAATCAGTGGAAAACCACTGATTGTTTCAGTGAAAAAATTTCACTGATTGAATTGGTGACGTGAAATTATTTCACTGTCTGAATAAGTGACGGCAAATTACAGCGGCAAATTAAATATTGTTTTTATTGAATTTCGCCAAATAAATACGATAAATAAACATATTTTCGATCGATTATTTTTTATATAGCCAAATTGTCTGTAAATTAAAAAAGTACAAATTTTCCCGCAGGTGGGCGGGATTGAAGTCACACACCCTTTCCAACTTTCCTGCCTTACCATCTAAGCTACTAAGTCAAGTTGCTAAGAAAGAGGAAAATGTGTTTCTTACTTTTCTCAAAGAAAGCGTGTAGTTTTAAATTGTATGCCCTGACTTTTAGTTTTTGGTTTGTTTCGAATCGTTAGGATTGTTAAAATGATTATTACATATGAGTGCACTCTCTTCACATCATTATATGCAGTTTAAACCTTCATACATAGCGGTGTGATGATTACATGTCATCAACGAAACGAAAGACGTAGAAACGGAATAAAAAACTAAATGTTCATGTTACCCCATAAAATGGTGTTCTGAAATACGTAATAACTTTTTGAAAGTATTTTGTATTGGTTTTATTAGTTTATGCGTTGTTATTTCATTTTTATACGTTGTTTGACGGCCATTTTTACACACTGTTTAACTGAGCCATCAGTCAAAAAACAAATCACTGAAAAACAGTGAAAAAAAGACTGATGAATTAGTGGGAAATGTCACTTAATCAATAATTGAAGAAAAACTAGATTTTTCACTTATTCGTAAGTTTAATTCACTGAAGTGAATGTTGAATTAGTCAGATACTGTTAACTGATTGAAACAGTAACATTCTAACTGATTCAGATTTAGAGTGTAGGTAGCTCTTTGTGGAGCGCTCTAGCAATATCGTGTTTAAATTATAAAGAAATATCGCTCTGTGTGTGGCAACCTTTACTTGCTGTATTTGTTTGAGAGTGTTTGGAATAATATTAGAGGTCGTTTATATTTCTAAAAATCTGTACTACTATTCTGTATGCTTGAAATGCATCTTACATGTGTGACTAAGCCACTGTTTAGCAAAAAGTGCGTTTACTATATTAAAATAACTTTAATCATATTCCTGATTTATTAATTTTGCATTCTGTTAGGTGATAACGGATTAAAAATATTTTCTATAACATATTTTGCTATCCGTTCAATCGTTCTACTCTGAATGTCTTCAAATAAAATTATTTATTGCTACGACTCTTACGTACTTTGCAAAATAAAGGTTTCTATTGTAATAAAACGGCTTGAATTCTTATTAGACACATTTAAATTGCCACTTGTTCATTATTTAATAATAATGGATAAGAAAATTGTTTGGACCTGACAATATTTTATCACCACTAAATTTTAAGCGAAAGCGGAAAAACATGACTCTTTATAACTATTCATATTTTCATTATTTTGCCTATTTGTTCGTGATATAGTTATAGGCTGTTCACGGTAAAGTGAGCACTTTTGTAGCCCTAGTTACTTTTCCTTTCACACATTTTTTATCCTTTAACCACCTTTATATGTCAATATTGCCATGTACATAATAAAAACAATGTGCATATTCTACCGCCCTCGGAATTTAACGTCTATGGCTAAAGTAAAATATATGTTTTAAATAATATTCTAAATGAGAGGGCTTTCAAAAGTGCTCTCTTTACCGTGAATAGCCTATACTCCAAATCATAGTAGCGTATCCTCCGTTCATGTGACAATGGACAATCTTCGACGATTACAATTTACACAAGTAGATGTAATTTTCATTCAAAGCAAAAAAAATTAAAAAGTGAATGTTAGATAGCTATTTAAGTCATGCTTTTAAGCATGTATATTGCCATATTATTACTGGAACTCAGTTAACGCATTTCTGAAAATTCTAATTAATTAATACAGTTCTGTGTTGCGTAAAAAGGTATGAATAACCTCATCAGTTATTACAAATGCGGATTACTTATAAAATCAAACAGGCTGTGAAAAAAAATGTAAATTTACACGTACAACGTTTTAGTAATTTTACATTTTTTGTTTAATAGGTAAAAAAACCAATTACAGTATATGAAATTTTACACAAATGTTCTGAGGAATCCCGGTAATACTTCTAGTCTTTGGTGAAAATACATGAACGTATGTCTTAATAAACATAGTATCGGTGTTAGTTTACACAATTAGAAGTATATGAAAAACACAACCACTTCCTATAACAAGTTTTTAAATAGTGTATTCTTAATGCTACATGGTGTTGTATAAACACTCAATGCCAGTGTAATTGTACAACTTCTAATGTGTAATTTTTCATTGCCCATGTTTGTGTAAACTTGCACTTCAATCTGGAGTATCTGTAAGCGTATATAAATACACGAACCAATTTTCGGTAATTTTACATTTTTGTAAGTTATTTGCTAAAACGAGTACAATATTTGTAATTTTACACTACTGTTCTAATAAATTCAAAGGTAACTACAAGTACTTGTTTAAAACATGCAATCTAGCGGTAGTGAGTAGAACTATCGTACATTGAACTCCATTTGTGTGTTCAAAACAGAAACTTAACTCCCGCTGATGGAAAATGCCTGCTGTTTGAATATAACTTGTATTATACACTGAGGTGACAAAAGACATGGGATAGCAATATGCAAATATACAGACGGCAGTAGTATCGCGTACAAAATGTATAAATGGGCAGTGCATTGGTTGAGATTTCATTTGTGGTCAAGTGATTAATGTGAAAAGGTATTTGACGTGATTATGGCAGCACGACCGGAATTAACAGACTTTGAACGCGGAATGGTAGTTGGAGATAGACGCATGGGACATTCCATTTCGGAAATGGTTAGGGAATTCAACATTCCGAGATCCAAGGTGTCAAGAGCGTGCCGAGAATACCTAATTTCAGGCATAACCTCCCACCATGGACAACGCAGTGGCCGACCGCCTGCACTTAATGACCGAGACCAACGACGCGTGCGCAGAATAGTCAGTGTTAACAGACAAGCAACACTGCGTGAAATAACCATAGGAATCAATGTGGGACGTACGACGGACGTGTCCGTTAGGACAGTGCGGCGAACTTTGGCTGTACTGGGCTATGCCAGCAGAAGACCGACTCGAGTGCCTTTACTAACAGCACGACATCGCCTGCAGCGCCTCTCCTGGGCTCGTGACCATATCGGTTGGACCCTAGACGACTGGAAAACCGTGGCTTGGTCAGATGAGTCCCGATTTCAGTTGGTAAGAGCTGATGGTAGGGTTCGAGTGTGGTGCAGACCCCACGAATCCATGGACCCAAGTTGTCAGTAAGGAACTGTGCAAGCTGGTGGTGACTCCATAATGGTTTGGGCTGTTTTCACATGGAATGGACTTGGTCCTCTGGTTCAACTGAACTGATCATTGACTGGAAAGGGTTATGTTTAGCTACTTGGAGACCACTTGCAGCCATTCATGGACTTCATGTACCCCAACAAGGATGGAATTTTAATGGATGACAATGCACCATGTCACCGGGCCACAACTGTTCGCGATTGGTTTGAAGAACATTCTGAACAATTTCAGCTACTGATTTGGCTACCAAGATCACCCGAAATGAATACCATCGAACATTTATGGGACATAATCGAGAAGTCAGTTTGTGCACAAACTCCTGCACCGGCAACACTTTTGCAATTATGGACGTCTATAGAGGCAGCATGGCTCAATATTTATGCCGGGGACTTCCAACGACTTGTTGAGTCCATGCCACATCGAGTTGCTGCACTTCGCGGGGCAAAAGGATGTCCGACACGATATTAAGAGGTATCCCATGACTTTTGCCGCCTCAGTGTATATCTGGAGTCAATTGTTTCACACATTTGAAGGTAACGTTTTTAACTATGTGTAACTACCGATTCACATAACGGAGTACAATAAATTGGAAATTGTACAATTACGCATACATAGTAAGATGCGAATAAACATTGTCTAGTTAAAGAACTAATGGCGACAGTAAAATTACTTGATAAACCCTTAAAAATGTTCAGGAATTGTGTATTTACAATTATAATGAATGTGTGATTTTAATTTCGTGTAAGTGTATATATACACACTGTAATGAATTTACAGTAGTTATGTCTGTGTAAATTTACTTGCCATGCAGGAAAAATGCACGTATGATACATTTTATATTCTGCTATATAGTGATTTTAATTTCAAACCATTCTATGTGAAATTAGTAGCATAGTGCACATGTTGTTCTATTAATTTTTGAGCAAAAATTTATCTGGACACAGAGTATATAAATATTGGCAGTTGCAAGTTAAAAAATACACTGATATCTGTGGAGATTCTGCTGTCACACAAACTTGATTAAAATACACTTTTTTTACAGTGTAGTATTAATACTTTAAGAGACACGGAAAAGTCACAGAATTGAGGTGGCCGCATGGTTGAAGGAATTTTGCACGTCTCAGACCTAAAAGCGTGGGAGCGCTAGGGGCGACCGAGACATGTTCATCAGCTCTCTCGTCGCCTGTACGCGGAAAGCACTGTACTGGCGTGTAGTCTTGCCATCGATAACGCGCCTCTATGAGACTTTCAGCGGAGATCATATAATTTTATGGAGTAATAAAAAAAATAAAGGTTTGATGCACGTCCATATTCCTTTTTTAATGTTTTATAATGGAATGGTCGTACCTAAAAATGACCGGGGATACACCCGTTGAGCCATTTTCACTATCACAAAAACAAGCTGTAGAGAGAAACGGAGGAACTGAAAAACGCATACAGACGCGTAAAGTTTCTTAAATGCTATTCGTAAGCAGACCTCCCTCAGACACTTTGGATGTTTTTTTTAATAAAACGTTTGCTGCTGGAGCTCTGCACACCAGTCGGCGGCCTATCCAGGCGGCCACCTTAATAATGGCCCAGGTTGGACATAAAACAGGTTTAATTTTATGATGATTTTGCCATCATAAGGCAATCTATTTGACACAACGTGGAGTACTGTAAGCCAGAGAAGGCCGCTGGAGAGAGAGGCCTCGTCACACGCACCACAGCCCGCTCTTGCAGTAGCCAGCGAATAAAAATATTGTACACTGAAGACCCAAAAAAAACTGGTTCACCTGCCTAATATCGTGTAGGGCTCCCCGAGCACGCAGAAGTGCCGCAAGACGACGTGGCATGGAATCGACTAATGTCTGAAGGTATGCAGGAGGCAATTCACACCATGAATCCTGCAGGGCAGTCCACAAATCCAATCTGCGCCAATTTAAAAAAAGGTTTGCGCGTCTGTCACGTTTAATAATTCTCGTCAGTCGTCGTTTGCCCCGTTCTTTCACGATATTTTTCCGGCCGCAGCGATGTCGAAGATGTGATGTTTTACCGGATTCTCGATATTCACGGTACACTCGTGAAATGGTCGTACGCGAACATCCAAATGTTATGGCTACCTCGGAGATGCTATGTCCCATCTCTCGTGCGCGAACTATAAAACCACGTTCAAACTCACTTAAATATTGATAACCTGCCATTGTAGCAGCAACAACCGATCTAACTGCCGATCGCATCGCGTTACTATGATTGGTTCCATATCTCTGTTATTTGCATACGCATGCCTTTGCCAGTTTTTTTGGCTCTTCAGTGTAGGTTACAGCGATGTAAACCTACAGAGCACTGCGCTCAGGTCTGACTTGCTACCAGATCAGTTCATCCAATTTTCTTATTTTTTTTGTTATGCACGTAAATATAGTGATGTTCACTTAATGTTACGTCCAGGGTCGTATATAGGGGACGGGTTTTAGGTGGTTCAAACCCTTCCCTGTCTGACTCAATTGCATGTTTAATTTTTTCATTTAAGTCAATAAAACTCAGGAGTACCGCGAAGGAAAGACAACTGTTTGTCCAAATTACGATATATGTAGAACTTTCGGAAGAACAAAATTGATGTACTTTTCTGTCTACCCATCGTAGACTACAAACATAGACTACTCTACAATACAAATTAGTTAATAAATTCAAGAGAATTTGCAATACAAATTATTGCAGCAACGAAAACTATTAACTTATTCGGGTTTCTGACATATAAAGAGCACACCAAGTATAAGGTTCATCATGAGTAAACATTTAAGTATACCTGAGTTATTTCCTTTTTAAGGATAGAGTAGAATAATTATGTGTGTTTTGGCACATCGGGACCTGGGACCGGAGCTCGGAGCTGTTCATGCTCTGTCATTCCGATCAGCAGGCGGCCATCTTGTCGGCACATGTTGGATGTCGTTGACCTTGACCTTGATATTTGACCTTGGCCCTGGTAACCTTTGACTTTTAAAACCCAAAACAACCCCAAAATTCCAACAAATTTATAAAATATTATTTTTAAAAGTATTAAAAATTTAACTAAAAAATTATTTAAAAATCAATAAAAAAATTATTATAAAATAATTTTTTTTACAAACTTTACGTTTTCGGATTTCCCCCCAGTACAACACCCGGCAGACGACTGACCCCATCTGCCCCTCTCATATATTCTCATTTCATTGTATGCAGCCATCTTGGTGGTTTTTCTTTTGTCATTTGTTTATACATTGCTGAGGCCACCATCTTGGATTTCATATGTTTACTTTTACATCTCCTGGGTGAAGCTAATGTATTAATAATTGATTTCGTCACCAGGCGAGCTGCCGTTTAGCCACCAGGTGGCAGCCATATTTATTTATGTTTTTAAAATATTGGTGGTGCTGTCGGCGCCGTCCATACTAGATTCTATTTTCAATGTTTGGATACTGGTAATTTTTCGATTATGCAGCCTGCTATCGGCCTGTACCGAATGGTGACTTTAACTATTCCTGTAAAGTATGTAAATTGCAATATTTAATTTTTTTTATTTATTTTTAAATGCCACTATTTACATTAATAATAATATTTTATATAAAGCGAGGGTATTTTAAAATATATAAAAATATAAATATTATTTTCAAAACCAATTTTATTTGGTAATATACAAATGGGAAAACTCATGTATACAGGTTTATTAATTGCATTATTCTGTGTTCACTGCTCGATGTCCGCTTCAGCGACCCAAGGAATTTTGTGGGCAGGGAAACCCCACAACTTGACGTATGCCCTTCCGTTACGTCGTTTTAGCACCTTCTCGATCAAATACATGTCTGGAAACTTTTGTAGGCTGGATCTTCTCGGTGTAGAAACCGCCATGATTGGGAACATTATTCAGATCCTCGAGATGGTAGATCCTCGAAGCATGGTTGCATATACGTCGCACAAAAGAATTCGGACCTCCAATTCGCCGTCAACCCTTTCTCGAAGATGCCTTTCTGTTTGGAGATGCGCACCAGGTCGCCAACCTGGCTTTAGGCTTGCGTCGGTCCCTCCTTTTCACATCAGTGTACAAGGTTCGAAGCATGGATTCGTCTTTCACGTCTTCGGGCTTCATACAAGTGGCAGAGTGAACGGTAGAGTTATACTCGCGTATGAGTTTTGGGAGTATATCCATTCACTTGTAGCTGCTATTCACACCGAAATGCCTCCACATTTTACCTTTCAAAGTCCTGTTGAACCTCTTGATGATAGAAGACCTGAGATTACTGCAAGTGGAATAATGATTTATGTTACATGTCATTCATCAGGGCCTCGATATTTGCATTGTATAATTCCTTGCCCTGGTCGGTTTGTAGATTAGTCGGGATGCGTCCTTCGCACAATACATCTCCCATGACCTCGTGTGCGTTCTTCGACTTGACAAGCCTCGCCCAGGCGAATTTGCTATATGCAACGATGATGGTCAACATGTATTTGTAGCCCTTGTTGACCCTCGAGCATATGGTATCATCTCAACGAGTTTGGCTTGAAAAAGGTAGTTCATTCCACATATCACCACCTTTTGGGAGTCGGTAGTTGCGTCTCGCAGATGTGTGCAGTTCATTGGCGTTCCCCAATCGACTCATTTTATGTATCTTCCTTCCTTCAGTTCTTCGACGATTGAAATTATATCAGTAGTGAGAGGTTAATTTCCAACCCCTCGCGAAGTGAGTAGTAGCTGCAGTCTATCAACCAGCTCGTTCGAGTCGTCCCAGAATATGTAGCTGGTGTTCTTGCCATCGTCTGTCATCTTTAAACCATCTCCACTTTTCAGTGCTAGGCCACTGAAGAGGTCTGCGAGAATGTCAATTTTTTCATGATCTTCGTCCTTGTAAACACCGGTATAGGGATCATTATATTGGTAAAGTGCATGCGTGAGTTCGAGCAATGTCTTGTTTTCCAGCAGGTCGGGTTCTGTAAACTCCCGGGGCTCCTTGCGATATAGAAGTTCGTAAAGCCCAGGGGTTTCACGTGTCTTGTAATTGCCATCTCGGATGATCCCACCTATTACAAACTCTATTTCATTAGCACCGAGGAACCATTTAACATTATGCCTGTATACACCTACGTAATATCATTATTACGAGGTGTGTACGATCGTAGGTACCGGCGAACCAGATCATTGGGCTTGAAGACTCTTTTTCATACTTTTTTCTTGTATGATAAATCCACATCTGATTCATCATCCCGATCTGTTTGTACATCATCATGTTATTGCTTCTAGATAGACTCAGCAGTATCGTCGATTTCGGTCTTCACGACTACGGGTGCTCCATCGCTCTCCCTGAGTACATCGAGACGACAAGCAATGGGTTAAAAAATTTCTTCTACTATAAGGTCATGTAAAATTTTAGCCCTCTTGGCGAGCAAATAATTCGAGCGACAGACTGCATCTTCTGATGCAGGTTGCTGGCAATGTACGACATTGAACTGAATAAAAATGTTTACTGTTGCTTTTTTTTTATAGGTTCAATCATGGGTCTCTGCCAAAATACTTTCAATCTTGCCCATTTCGGATATCCTTTATGTCGTGGTTGTAAGTATGAATATCCATTTTCTTGGCGAGGTGGGAAATAGAGGTCGTGAATGTATGTGTTATATATCCTTTTGTGTAGATGCCACATTCAATCTGTCAATAATTTGCCTTTGAACACTCGTTATATGCTCGTCCATGGCCACCATATCGTGGACGATCTCTGTCTTCACACGCTCCATCTTCGCCCCGAACTCGGACATGTAGTTCTGGAGGAATATAATTTGTTCGGTCAACATATTGCGCAATTCCACAATGCTGCTATTACCAATTTCTAGAACGAAATGTTTAGTAGCAGCATCCTCGGATCGTTNTAATATAATTTGTTCAGTCAACATATTGCGCAATTCCACAATGATGCTATTACCAATTTCTAGGACGAAATGTTTAGTAGCAGCATCCTCGGATCGTTGGAATTTGCAACATTTCGAATTATTCTTCTACCATTACCGCAGGTCATCGTTTCTTGGTACGAGACAATCTCCATTTTCGTCTTTGTAAAGACACAGCTTGAGGCTACTTTGCCAGAATTTCGATATACTGTAACTCATTCTCGATGGTCGACGATGAACTGATCGAATCCCCATCGGTACCTCCCATTATAAAGGGGCCAGTCCTAAACGATCGTCAAATATCCGTAGTTGTCTTTCCAGCACAAGACACACATAATCTTAAAATATGATAGTATCATGTCCGTATTGATGTAATAATTCTATACATGCCGCAAATTCATATCATCCATGCGAAACAGTACAAACATGTTTGCATTGTCACGGAGCAGCTGTTTGGATATGAGCGAATAAGTCTGGCCAAGGTACACACAGTCCATTTTTGCATGCTGTCTCTTGCTGAAGTACTCCTGGATGCACTTTTGTTTCTCGCAGACAATGCCATGAAAGACAAATATCGAGTTTGGCAGTGCTTCAATCGGCGGTACGACAGTTTCGTTAACACTTCAAGGGAAATAACCCACGACATCCATGGCCTGCAGTACTTGTGCCAGGCATTGGTATTTCTGTTGCTGAAGCAATTTTGAATATAAGTACAAGTTTTCGAACCGAAGGCCATTCTCTTCTTCCAGCAGGCTGAATAGGACGCATGTTTTCCGACAATTTGATGGTTCTGTAATGATGCAGCACACTGAATTCGGAAATATACTTCCATCTCACGATTCGTGGGAGATAGCTTCATATTCAGCATGAATGCATATGGGTAGAGTAGCATCCTGCTTGATAATACGTATGTTACCACTACTATCTTGCGGTGCATGCGGTGCTAACTGCGGCGCATGCGGTGATAACTGTGCTGCTAACTGTCGTGTGGGCGATGCTAACTGCGGTGCATGTGGTGCTGACTGTGGTGCTGATTGCAGTTGCTGAGAAGCAGTGCTACAAGTTTTAGAATGTCTCTTCAAAATATCACTCTGAGTAAACTGCCTTTTGCAGATTTTGCATTTATAAGTCTTTTCATTCTACAGGTCGTTATTTCATGTCGACACATGCTGCCCACAATTCTAAATCCTTTATCGCAGAAGCGGCAAAGCAGATGTATCATTTGCATTTTTACATCAGTACTGCTCCAAGTTTAAAATGAAACTGAGACCAAAAAAATATTAAAAGGGTTTATTTATACTTTTCTCGCTCAGTTCAGCACGATGCGACGGAGAGGTAAGACCGTAACTGGAAGCGGGATCGTTGATACACTCATCAATAATCTCGCATTCGAACTCCACATTCCAGGATACAGGTTCTGCGGGCCAGGAACCAAGCTTACTTAAAGGCGTTCATGCAAAGAGTCAGGCATAAACACCCTGGAAGAAGTGTGCAAGCAGAATATGGTCGCCTATTCCCAGCACAAGGATCTGCAAGCCAGGCACCAGGCAGACAAGATACTTGCATAGAAGACCGACGAGATAAGAAAATCATCAGACACCAGACTCGGTGAAAAATAGCCGCCTGGACGTATGCAACATGATGAAGGCCAGTGCGAATATTGTAATGGGAGATAAGCGCAAGAGAAAGGCACAGGTTTAAATGGTAACAAGTACAGAGAACAAGAGAAAGGCACAAGTGAAACGAAAAGCAGTGACAAAAGGAATAAAAGCATACAAGGCCAAGAAAACATCTACCAGTGCATTTTTCCAATTACTTTTGCCTGCACTCTGGGCCCTCTGGGACCTTATCGAAGCCACGAGTGAAATCGTCCTAGCCATCAACGCAGCGTAGAAGAAATGGAAGCAGTTGTCCGAGGCCCAAAGATACAATACAAATATGGAAGCTATTGCCATGGGTAAAAAAACGACCAATACCTGTACCTAAGGCCATACAGAGTAGGAGGCGGANGACGACCAATAACTCTACCTAAGGCCATACAGAGTAGGAGGCGGAAGTATGCGAAAGCAACACAGCAGGAAGAGGCGTAAATGAAATCTCTACTGAAACGACGACTCACAAATGAGGATTTGGAACTGTCTGTATGCAAATCGGCAATACTGCATTTCAGAGGAATTTTTATGAGAGATTCTTTGTCGTCTAAGCCCAAGAGAGACGAATGTGCCATAATTAATCTGAACACGACAGCTGGGACCAGTATGCACTGGGAAGCTTACATAAAATGAGGCAAACATGGGGACTATTATGACAGTTTTGGGAATTTGCATCCTCCACCCGAACTGCATATTTGAAATATACCAAACTAACATACAATTACGAAACGGAGCAGATGCCTAACACGTGGAACTGTAGGCATTTGCGTATTTGCTTCTTCGTTCGCTCGTACAAGTAATTGCATAAAATGGCTATACATAGTGAGGAAACCATCAGTCACGTCGATAACGCATAACTTGACGGGTCGTAACTCCGAGCTACGTGCTGTACACTTTCCGCCACTCTACCTGGAGGAGGAATGGTTTATAGCCATTGATGATTTTAAAATCAACAATGATGAACAATGATAATCATTGATGAAAAAACTGCAATCTGTACCTCGTAAAATGTTTTAATGTTTCCCAAGAGGTATCGCTACCCATAGGCTCTTATGAAATAGACGACATTTCAAGGTGAATTTTATATTCGCTGTCTCCCGATACATAAGTCGAACTACGTGTCCCAATACTCTGAAAAGTGTTATCAGATACAGTGAAGATATCGACTTTACGAAACCAGATAATATCGGAATGATGATGGGGTTCGAGTGACACAAATCTACGAAGCTAGCAAAACACACAAGACATCGCGGCCCGTAAACATCTTGCCAGTCAATATGATACGAATAAACCTCAATTTGGCCAGTGCCACATACCTCAATGGAAGGCCGAACAACATACTGCTCGAATTTTCGCCTATGGTCCCTCCAGGTTTAAAACTGGTCGTAGCACTGCTAAACATCATTTATGTTCTTGTCGTCGCGAAGAGAGCACACAAGGTGGTCGTGTCAGTCATCGACCAGCAAAGAAACTTGATGAACTTTCGAAACAAAGAAATCACCCTACACCTGCATTTGAGAAGATATGAATAACAATTACAGAGACCAGAAACAATAAAATAAAGTATTAGGGTAAAATCAGCAATCCGTACACCACAGGTCTCCAGGGAGTTAACATGTGCTAGCGAGATTTTCACCATGCAGTCACGGCTACAAAGTCAATCGTCATGGAATATTACCTAAACATCGAAGAGACAGTCGTTTTTGAAGACAGCTTACGAAGGTGGAACTTCATGTGAACCATCCTTTCCTGATCGCACCATGCACAACACCATCGGAAGTTCGGAAAGGTGTCCAAAAACCAAGATATCTGCTCTCCTCCTTGCCAGTTTTTCCTGTGAATTAGGGGGTACTCTGACAAAATAAGATGGAACCAACCCAGAATCGACGAAAATAAGGTGAAATGGAATTCTTCACCTGATTGATTGCATCATGTATTTTTCAATGAAGTCGAGGTGGACCAGTCACGAGATGTGGGCATAACATCAACGATCAAAAATAACCTTTCGCTCATGCCGAATGAGCTGTCTACAGCCAATATGGCAGGCTGGGAAATCGAATATGACTATAGTGTATCTATATACCATGGAGGCAAGTTGGAATTGTGCATCCCACTCTCCATGCTATTGGGATTTGCCAAATACTACAAACGAATTATCTTCAATTAGAAGCAGGAACTTGTGCTGCTACTAGGCAATAGACAGGCAGACACCATCGCGGGTACAGGAGGAACCCTGGAGCTAGTGGAACTGAAACTACAGTCTATCGAATGGATACTGCCTCAAGTGTAGTTGAGCACTGCTGAAGGTATAAAGATGCCGGAGAATGTGGAAGATGGCAAAAGCTTGATGTAGCTTTCAGGTCGTGGAGTCTCGTGACATACCTTGGATTGCCAGCAATACAGCGCATCAACTGGTTGGCAAAGTACAGCTTTGTTTCTGAGAAACCGACATACATCATCGTTGGGCTACAGACTGGAAGACAGTACAATTTGAGAGTGAGTCGTTCGCAGTTCGACACATGTCAAATGGAAAATGTGCAAATATTTTTGAATATCGAAAGTTTTCCTTACATTGACATAAATATGAACTTTAAAAATGGGCAGTACCTGCTGGCATATCAGATGTATGCTCAATTCTGTAATGCTTGTTATGGACGCCCCCAATCCACGATAGTGCGACCTGATACTTTCAAGTGTTTGACCCCGCTGATGGTATTTGATGTGAGTAAACCGGGCGAGCGCATTACCTCCACNGACCTGATACTTTCAAGTGTTTGACCCCGCTGATGGTATTTGATGTGAGTAAACCGGGCGAGCGCATTACCTCCACTTTAATCGACTGCAGGATCGAATTCACTACACATGAAATATTCCTGCCGACATGTACACATTCTGCCTGATAATTCACGACCGGCTTGTATCGTACAATTGCCGAANACATGAAATATTCCTGCCGACATGTACACATTCTGCCTGATAATTCACGACCGGCTTGTATCGTACAATTGCCGAAATAATACCGTCAAAATATTGTCGTGAAGGCAGCTGAGAATATTCAAATAAAGCAGATGTACTGTCATCTGCAAGGCTTCCAGAGCCAAAATGGCTTCGTGCTCCAGGATATCGCAGTGACCTACGAATATGATGGCAAAACATGAACTCCCAACTTCCGACCTCCATAACCCTGGAAACAGTTGAATGAGAAGAGCAAGAAAACGAACACCTAGCTGAGCAAGTACTACCATGGACTANTCCATAACCCTGGAAACAGTTGAATGAGAAGAGCAAGAAAACGAACACCTAGCTGAGCAAGTACTACCATGGACTAGAATGGGACGAAGACAAGATTACATATCATCAGATGGGAAATGTGCTACGCGACTTGCTGGTGCAGTACCCGAAGGNTCCATAACCCTGGAAACAGTTGAATGAGAAGAGCAAGAAAACGAACACCTAGCTGAGCAAGTACTACCATGGACTGGAATGGGACGAAGACAAGATTACATATCATCAGATGGGAAATGTGCTACGTGACTTGCTGGTGCAGTACCCGAAGGNGAATGGGACGAAGACAAGATTACATATCATCAGATGGGAAATGTGCTACGTGACTTGCTGGTGCAGTACCCGAAGGCCCGGATTTATGTAGCTGGACCTGAGTAGAAAAAATGGCTTAGCGACTTCGGTAGATTTGAAGTGTATATTACCGACGTGCAGGCTGAGTATGGTTGTCCTTCACTTCGCAAAGTCTTTAAAATGTACGGTGAGTTGCATCATCATGTCNCGACGTGCAGGCTGAGTATGGTTGTCCTTCACTTCGCAAAGTCTTTAAAATGTACGGTGAGTTGCATCATCATGTCTGCGACAGGTCAGAACTAGACTTGGCCTGTGCATTGAAGAACATGCAGCTGCTGTGTAAATGGTGCACCTCATCCTTGGACCAGGAATCGGGTGCTTACGAGTTGACACGAAATCGTCCGAATCGACCACAAGCTTTCGACCATTCTTCACATGCATATAACGGCGGGAGCATCTCTCCACCTTCAGTTGGCCTCCAGACACCAGACGAAGATGTATGCATTTCACACTGCGAATGTTGATGAGAGTGTCACATCTTGTAACTCTACCATCGAATACAGCTATTGGGACACCGGCTACCTATGCACGTACACAGAGAGTTGTGATGGTAGCATCATGCAACATTGGAGATTTTCGCACTTTTCCCTGATGTACGAACCAAGCCAGCAGCTCATAGCATGTTGCGAGCCTGGAAAGTGCTCTATATACCACATGCGTCCAGCAACACATCTTCCCACTAGCATCAAAGCCATGGAGTATTTTTCTGCATGCAAGAATGCGATCGCCATGGATTGCACAGAGGGAAACTCGCAGCAACCAGTCGAGACTGTTGAAGCCCCAAGCCAGACGACCAGAAGTCGGAGAACGTCTCGTAATCGCCATGTGGCCATCAGCAGTTCCACGAAAGACGATGCTGCACCTTCCGATGAATATGACTCCAGCTCCGGAAATGACCTGGCACCTACTCGCCGACGTCGCTGTCGTCGCCCGGTAAGGTGTGCTCCCGAGGCTGCTGATGCTTGTTCCGTCACCAGCAGACCTGGTGTCGATAAGCCAGATGTTGGTTCTTCATTAATAGAGCCATCGATTAAAGAGGGTCTTGGTCTACACTGTAATGGTAATGAGATGGATGGTGAATCGGAGACGAGTATTGCTGCATGTGTTGAAGTCTTTGTAGTGACCCTGCGATTTGTACAGCCGTGGGTAGAGCGCTGCTGCTTACCACCATTGGTGAATTTCTCAGCCTTTTATGAGATACCCCTAAGTCATTATTGAAGACATTCAGATTAAAATAATATGTAATTTGGGCTCTGTTCAAAAAATATTTTAAAAACTTATTGATTTTTTTGCTGATTATGTATACTTTATTATGTGTACAATACATTTTTTGTAAAGTAACATGTTGTGTTTTATTTATTTTAAAGTACACTCGCTTTATAAAAATGTTTTAAATAAAAATAATAACACATAAAAATAAAACCAAAAAATTATACACTGAAGAGCAAAAAAAACTGGTATAGGCGTGAGTATGCAAATAACAGAGGTATGGAACCAATCAGAGCAACGCGATGCGGTCGGAAGCTAGATCGGTTACTGCTGCTACAATGGCAGGTTATCAATATTTAAGTGAGTTTAAACGTGGTGTTATAGTCGGCGCACGAGAGATGGGACATAGCATCTCCGAGGTAGCCATAACATTTGGATGTTCGCGTACGACCATTTCATGAGAGTACCGTGAATATCGGGAATCCGGTAAAACATCACATCTTTGACATCGCTGCAGCCGGAAACAGATAGCGAAAGAACGGGACAAACGACGACTGATAAGAATCATTAAACGTGACAGACGTGTAACCCTTTCTCAAATTGGCGCAGATTGGATTTGTGGACTGCCCTGCAGGATTCATGGTGTAAATTGCCTCCTGCATACCTTCAGACATTAGTCGAGTCCCTGTCACGTCGTCTTGTGGCACTTCTGTGTGCTCGGGAAGCCCTACACGATATTAGGGTGGTGAACCAGTTTTTTTTTTTGGCTCTTCAGTGTATATGGCAATTTATGTACTTTGCAAGAATGGTCAATGTCACCATTTGGTACAGGCTGATAGCAAGCTGCATAATCGAAAAATTAATGCTACCTAAATACTGAAAATATAATCCAGTATGGAGGGTGCCAACAGCCCCATCTATATTTTAAAACATAAACATATATGACTGCCACCTAGTGGCTACATCGGTAGTTTGCCTTGTCACGATATCGATTATTTATATACGAGTGTCACCGCAGTGATGTAAAAGTAAGCATATGAAATCCAAGATGGCGGCCTTAGCAATGTATAAACTACGGAATGAGCAACGTCAGGTGGAGTGATGGATAATGGACTGGAAATGAGAGTAGTGGAGGGGGTCAGTCTTCCTACGTGGTACTAGAAGGATCTCTGGAAATTTAAGATTTGTAAATAAATTTTAACAATTTTTAAAATAATTTTTTTAATTTTATTTAAAAATATTATTAAGAATTTTTATAAGAATTTTTGAATATGTTGTTAATTTTTTGTGATTTTTTTGGGTTTTCAAGGTTAAAGGTCACCGGGACCCAAGGTCACTGATATTTTTAATGATAGACAATATGGCTGCCGCGCCGGCCGGAATAACAGCATGAACACCTCCGAGCTCCGGTCCCAGGTCCCGATGTGCCAAATCGCAGATAATTGTTCTACTGGATCGTTCTAAGATTAGTCAATAAGATGTAACATTTTTTAGTAAGGTAATTATGTTTATTAAGGTTTTGTTTAATCCATACTTTCTTACAGGCCGCTCTGTCAAACAGGGTAAATAATTTAATTGTGCTCTTTACCATTTTAACCTGCCATAGTCCCTAAAATATTCTCAATATTCGTGTTTTGTAATTAGAATTTCAAACCCCTCCCTATATGAAGCTTTACTGCGAGCCTGGTTAAGTCATATTCTTTGAATACATTTTCGTGAAAAAGAAAATGCAGAAGCCTCAGATTTGCTTCCTTAACAGAAAAGCTATTTCGGAGCAACATAAATGCACTGTTAATCATTTTTCGTGTAGTGACTGAAATTATATGGAAATGTGCAATTAATATACTTAGATCAAATCTAATGTGCTAATAGTAGGTACCTATTTATGTTACAAGTACCGTAATTTTTTGATATATGTGAGCCGTCAGTAACTAATGTTGATGATATGGAATATAACTTTATGCTATTAATGTTAATGTCATATGCAGTAATTTTTTACAATTTTACCTTCTTACCGTTTTGTTCAATTTAAGACTGTGTTTATGTAGTTGCCAAAGCAATTGTATTAAATTACTGTTAACACTTGTGCTAAAATTTGTATCGTTTTTCTATTGCTTTAGAACAAACATCTGATTTAAAATAAATTAAGTACAATTATTTTTTTCGGAAAAAGGAAAATCACTTATAAAAAATGAGGTAGGTAGTGAGAATAAAACGCGCACCGCGGGTGAATGACGATCCTCGTTCTAAGAAGTTTAACGCCCTACAAGCTCATCTATTTTAACGCCTGTTTCGGCGTTTCTTATTCTTGATATTCTACAACTTATAACGGCAAACTGCCAAACTCTTTCGATACGGTATGTTGATAAACTTTATTCTCTCGAAATATACCTATGCATATAAAGCAAGCACGTAAACTGTTTTGTAAGGCTTGAAAGCTGATTTAAGGTACATTCCGTTCTGATTCTACGCTTGAAAATTTCAATATATTGGCTTCAATTTACGATGTTACCGCTGTTTCCTAGTATCAGACATTTTACAACGCACCGAAACTACAGAATGGCGATTAACATTATTAAATTTGTCACAACATAACATATTTTACTACCATATAAACGTTCAAAGAAATGGCTCAATATTATTTTTTTGCTGCAAAGTCTAATAGACTATTTTCTGTGAAAGGCAACATGATTCGTAGGAAATAAAAAAAAGGCACTGAGCTTTGTAAATAGAAAACACTGAATGTCTCCGTATTTCCTAAAATAACGGGTTTCGGATATGAACAGCGCCTAGTCTAGGCCTACATCCAACTTAATTGGCACTGTAACCAGAAAATTATAATTTTTGCGGCAGTAAAGATATTCACGCCGTACTTAGATCTGCTGCTTCAAACATTGAAAAGTAGCATCAGACACACGGAACAGTATTCAACACTTAAAAACACATCAACAATAATAACAGACGTTTAATAAGCAAGCACTCTTCCATAAAATTATGGCATTTTTTAAAAAAGTGTTTAGCCCCCTTACGAAAACTGAAGAGTTACTTGAGAGAAACATTAATTTAATCTAGTAACACCTCAAAAAAATGCGTACAGTGAAAGATATTTTCAACACAATTAACATTTAAAAGTCAATGACACTTATGAATAAACAATAATATATGATCCCAACATTCTCCATGGAAAAAGGCTAAAGTAAGTAGAAATTAAGTGAACCAATATAAGAAAAATTTTTATCATTGTAGCCCTTGTATGTACATGCATAGGTTTAAACAAATAGGGTAAAAACGTATTTAGGTTATGTATACCATTGGAACTCGATTGATAGTTTTCAACCTGAAACGCTCAGGCTTATAAATAATCATTGAAAGCACAGAAGATATAATTAGAAGATATAATTACTGGAAATCAGTGGCAGCTTACTTTTTCTCTTATTTGATGGTTAAATTACATCAGCTAAAGCTTGGAATATTCCATTTCTACAGGGTAGTAGTTCAAGGTTTTATTCGACTGATTCGCCAATCTGTTGCGCTTAACTTTCTTTTATTACTTCGTGTTTCATTTATTGATGTCACTAGTTCGGGTTCTGAGTGTAAATGGAATTCAGATAATGTCTTGAAAGAATACACTGTCCAACTAAATTACACCAGTTTGTTGATTTTGTTAGCAGATAACATTTACAACATTGAGTGAAAAATAGATTTGACGATATTGAAAACAAGTTAGACGTGAGTCCATAATATCTGCAGTATGCAGCATAAACACCGGTTCTGTTAGTTTCCGTATTCCCCCATACCATCGTCTTGTTGGTTCACAACGCACCGTACGCTGTGCTGTACTATGCAACGTTTATTTACTGGTCGGCTGCCAGTCGATGTAATTGCGATTTGTCAATATGCCAATGAAGTGTTATTTCCTTCGTAACAAAGTAATTATACAATCCACTATGTTAATGTGAGTAATTTACACTTGAAGTGCTGCCGATGTGTAATTGTGTTGCAGCGAACTTCGTGAAAACTGCTGGCGAGGTAATATTACGTCGCCAACTTCTTCAAGGAATTTGGACGTCGTTATAATACGGGAAACTCCATATAACTCTGTTGAATTCAGACGCTATAATATTACGTCTCTAGCACTTAAAGTATAAAGGCATTCAACTATCCAGTTTTGTGATGTGGTGAGAATGAGTAGGTTACACACACTCAAGGAAATTGTTCGCAAATTTACGCATACTGATATAGTATTAATGGCAAATTTATATTTTAAATACGTGCATGGTAGATGCACATATATCATTTGCTCAGGTGGGAGTCAAATGTATTTTAAATTTCCTAACTTCTTATAGAATTGACTCTAAGCATTTCGATATTTACTGCTTAATATTTGCCTATGGAAAATTGTCCATATCATGCACATGTTTAAAACGTTAATTACAAATTGAAAAGTTTACTGACTTTTTTACTCCCAACTTTAAAACATTCGCATTGGTTAAGACTTCAGCTTCTCTTTTCACGAGCACAGCTGAGCGCAAACTACGGCAGTATTTTACAAAACTTCACAGAAAAAAGTCTAATGTTGCTCCAACAAAAAAAAAAAAACCTAATATTGGACCATTTCTTTGAACATTTATGCTATAGTAAACTCAGTAATATTGTAACAAAATTTATAATGTTAGACATTTACGAAGTTTTATATTACTATAATGGAAGTATACTCTTGAAATTTTAATGTTAACAAAACCTCTAAAGTGGTGTTGCCGAAACCAAAATATTGTATTGCAACAAAAATAACAGGAAGAACGAAATATTTGTGTTACTGTGACATAAAAGTAATGTCCAGCCAACACCAGTTAATAGTGACAGAAAATTGTAAAATGGCGGATAATAATGAACAGCGATAACGTTGTAAAATTAATCCACTATGTTTAAATTTTAAAACAGATCAAGAACTAAATGTAACTTAGATCAGCTTTCAAACCTTGCAAAGTAGTGTACGTGAGCAAAATAAGCATATATTTTTATAGCAAAAAATAAAAGGAAGGAAATATTATTCCACTTAATTCTTAACTGTAAGTGACTTTTCTGGGAAATGTTCGTACTATACACCAAATTGAGTTGTTTTCAGCCATTAAAAATTTGATTTTCTTTGATTGACAGCAACAGAACTGATTTTATATTCGACAGTCTGGTATACGGAGTAATTAGGCTTCCTTCTTGTAAACAAACTTGATCTTTTAGAAGTCCTTTTCACGCTGCAAAATGTATGAGGAACTTCTTATAATTCAGCGTAATTTACTTAGTTATAGGCCTAATTTTAAGTTATAAAGCGACCAAAATTCTTCAATTTTACTAGCCTAATATAAATATATTCAGTGTTATTTTTATGTATCCCGTAGAATATCGTTTAAAGCAGTGCGAAAAAAAAACAAGGTACCCCACTTAAATGAAGGAGTTAAGCTGACTTGTCGAACAAGTTTCTAGTGAATAAAACGTTATTTTTGTTATAGTACATTTCCGCTAGACCAGAAAACAGCTTTCTGATGCGCAGTAATAAAGTCCATTGTTGTTGCCACAAAAATTTTCTATTGAGGCATTTCTTTGATCGAATATGTTGAAGTGACATTAACAATGTTGTGACAAAGTTACTAAATGTTAACCATTTAAGTGAACAGCGATAACGTTGTAAAATGAAACCACTGTATTTAAATTTTAAAGCATAGGTACTATTAGAACCAAACGTAGTTTAGATCAGCTCTCAAGATTTTGCAAAGCAGTTTAGAGCATGAAGTATTTCCACATATGAAGTTTGTCATTATATTGATGTAGCCGCAACCATATATTGTATTACGCTAAAATTAACAGGAAGAAAAAATATTTTGTGTTACTTCCACATTAAAGAAACGACCAACCAACACAAGGTTACACTGCCTTGCCGTTGTTAAATGGCTGATGGTAGTTAAGAACTATAACCTCGTAAAATTAAACCACTCTATTGAAATTTCAAACATAGTCTGAAAACTAAAAGTAGCTTAGACCAGCTCTCAAGTCTTGCAATAACAGTTTACGTGTGCCAATTATGCAGATATTTATAGAGCATAAAGTATTTCCACGAAACGAAATAGAACTGCAGTTTGTAGTTACGTTGTATTGAATACTTACAATATGAAACCTAGTTTGGCATGTCAAGATAGAGCAGTTGATAGAACTTACATTTTGCATGCTGTTCCCTCAGAGCTAAGGGGCAGAATGGCCGACTTGTAGTCGGAGGGTCAGGAGTTCGCGCTCCGGTTCCTCCGCGGCTGATTTTCAGTTCTCATGTCGCACAAATGTGTTCTGTGAATTTGTCATCAAGTCGGTCTACTACTTGAGCTCGCCACACGGCAAAATACACTCACGCTGTCAAACGTCAAACGTCACACACGCTATGTCCAACGGCAAATGTATCCGTGAATGGAGTCAATGAAGTTAATAAAGTCAACTTTTTAAAAAAAGCTGGTAGGATGTAGGGTTTCGTAAATTGGAGGAAGTAATGCACTCATGGCGAGGGTTCGATTCCCTTTGCGTATGTAATTTTTTTTCGATGAAAATATTTATTTTTGTGACAAAATAATAGTAGGGCCTGCTTAATATATTTTACATCGGAAGGTTTTTTAAAGCAAACAAAATACAAGAAAATTATTTGACACAAATGATAAAATCAGTTCAAAACAATATTTGTATTGCCGTAACATAAACACCACTTTAAAGTTGACAATTCAGAGAGGATATAATGTTTTTACATTATTATCTTAATGTTACATTAACATATTAAATTAACAGTATGTTACATTAACAGCAACATTAGTTACTGACGGCTGAAATCCTTTAAGGTGAAAACTGTGAAAATATTACGCAGGACTTCCCCTTGTCTTATTTTTATCCTGCGGTTAAAAACAAAAATAGAAGACCCATGTATGCAAGGAAAGGTAAAACTTTGACACATTAAATATTTTTATACAATTGTGTGAAATATGTACCTACATGACGAGAAAGAGAATATTTAATGAATATATGAGACATTTAGTAAAAAAACGGAAATCTCACTCGTTCTTCGATATTGAACCGCTGTAGACAATTCTCTACACCAAACTATTTTCTTAACTCATGAATATTTTTTGTTTTTGTTGGAAGTCGACGTAGACTGAAAGTACACAGGAACATAAATTGATATAATAGCTACGAGCATTTATAATTTTTATTATCATAAACTTCAAGAAAAGACAGGTAAATAGACCTATATGTGATTTTTAGCAATTTATTTAAATACAAATTTAGTAGGATTATATTATTATAGGCTATTAATAACTGGGTAAAATATTACACCTTATGTTGTTTCACTGCAGTTGCGTTACAACATTTATCTAGTCATTTTGTCATTTTAATACAATAAAGTAGAATCGTTACCATATTTACTAATAATATTGTAGTCCTAGAAAGTCACAAGCCTATTAAAGATGAATACACAAAATACTTCCATCTCAACTGAGATTTGACTGCAATCTCTCCCTGCTTCGGCAAGTGGGGTACCCGCAGTTTAGTCTATAACTCTAGCACTCTAAATCACAGTCTAAATTTCTATTTGACAAAGCGCCTTTGAAAGAAAAAAAAAAGACAGGCGAAAAACTTTAAGGGGAAAGATATTTTGTGTTATTTTTTGTTAAACACCATATCCCCAGCAAGCAAAATCTTTGCAACTGCTCTACGCAAAAAAATTCTAATGTTGTGGCAACAGTATTAATTTTACAAGATTTTTTTTTTTTGTAATTTGTGAGCTGTTAGTTACTGTTAATGTAATATAATGTAAAGCTTTTAATGTTACTGTAGCATTAAATAATTTTGTGACAACATTACTTCCTAACTGTACTGCCAACATTAAGGTGGTGTTTATGTTCCGGCAAAATAAATTTTGTGATGTGGCAATACAACTTTTGTGTTGCAGCAAAACAAATTGTGTGTCGCATTGATGCCAACATTTGTGTTAAAAAATTTCTTGTAGTTTTTTTTGGTTTCAATAAACATTGCAATGTAAAATAAATTAAGTACAATTATTTTGTCACAAAAACATTACTAACAAAAAAAATATGGCAGGAAGGGGCATTAAACCGACGCACTGAGTAATATACCCACTCTACTTCACGGAACTCGGCACCCTGCTATCTGCTCTACCGTAACGTATTTGTTTCATATTGAAGGTATTGAATAGAACTTAAACGACAGACTGCAATTATATTTCGTTATGTGGAAATACTTTATCCTCTAGAAATATATGCACATTTGGTACACGTAAACTGCTTTGCAAGGTTTGAGAGCTGAACTAAACTCTATTTGTTTCTCACGCTCTGCTTTAAAATTGAAATACAGTGGTTTCATATTACGAGGTTATCACTGTTCACTACTATCCGCTATTTTTACAACGCCAAGTCGTTGTAACCTTGTGTTGGTTGGGCATTTCTTTAATGTCGCAGTAATACAAAATATTTTGTTCTTCCTGTTAATTTTAGCGTAATACAGCTTTTGGTTGCGGCAACATTACTTAGAGGTTTTGTTAACATTAACACTTTAACAGTATGTTTGCATTAGAGGAATAAAAGACTTTGTAAATGGTTAACATTAAGTAACTTTGTAACAACATTGTTAATGTTACTACAACATAAACGATTAAAAAAATGCCTTAATAGTAATATTTTTGTTGCAGAAACATTAGACTTTTTTCTGTGAGCCTCGTTACTATGGGTTAATGAATAAAGGCTGTTCATGGTTAAATGATCAGTTGTGAAAGCCCTGTTTAAGATCTACTTGCATGCACATCCCGCATGCTTACGCTGTATGTAAAATTATAATTGCCATGGACCTGATTACTATATTCCTGCGTCGGTCAAGTAAATCTATGAAATTATTATAAAAGTACTATATTATTCACAATTATTCCAATTCTCACACGTATGCGCATTAAAAATACAAAAAGTAACAATAATAATTATCAGATGTTTTATTAAAACTTTATTTGACGTTAAAACATGGAACTACTTTCTCTCCGTCGTTGCGAACTTTACGGTACCGCATGGCAGTCGGTGTTCCCGTTCAAATACATGCAGTTGGGGGGCAGTGACTATTTTCAGAGAATGATTTCAGATGTTCTCACTTTACTCTGAAAAACCTAAGTAACTTCTAGGACCTACACAGTTTTTTCTTACTTATTAACATAAATAAATTATAAATTCTAAAAGTTTTAAATTGTTTTTATAAATAAATAACATAGATTTAATTAGTTTACTTGGTTTCATGCCATTACTAAAAATATATATTTTATAATCTTCCTTACTTGGCGACTCGTTTCGTTTCAAACCTCGTCTATCAACGTTCAGAAGGTACAAAGAACAATCCTGAGCAGCGTCACACAGGAAATTTTTCTAGTGCTTTATTGTCCTGGATATTTCACTTTTCTGCGTCTGACTTTTATTGTATAGTGAATTCGCGGTTTTTTTGCACTTTTTGACTGAAACTTTTGAAAAATCACTCTATGTATGGCGTGTTTGGTTGTGTCCTGAATATGTCACGTAGGCCTAATACAAACGTTTTATACACNAAAATCACTCTATGTATGGCGTGTTTGGTTGTGTCCTGAATATGTCACGTAGGCCTAATACAAACGTTTTATACAACGAAGAGCCAAAAAAAACTGGTATAGGCGTGCTTACGCATATAACAGAGGTATGGAATCAATCAGAGTAACGCGATGCTGTCGGCAGCTAGATCGGTTACTGCTACTACAATGGCAG
>NQII01012248.1:0-23748 GCA_002778355.1 Clitarchus hookeri
ACCATGAGAGCTTTTAGCGGACGTGCGTGCAGAACGGGACAATAAACTTCCAGGCCAGAACCAAGGGACGACACCCGGCCGGCTGCGGACCACACGAGCAGCGGCCACGTGTTTTATAACCCGGGGACGACGACAAGCACCCCGGACCACGTGCAGAGACGGATGAATTTTTTGAGACAGAATATCCACACTGTATTTGTGTTATGTTGGTCACCCTCCTATTAAACAGCCTCCCACTGGTGTGTGTCCGGCATGATGTCTTGTTCGCCTAACAAAAGAGAGAGGGGGAGGGGGAAAGAAAGAGACAAACGTATGTAAAAACATTCACTCCTTCCCCTTGCTAACTGACCCTCATCAATGTCAAGATGGTAGATTATCTCAGCAGGGTGGAGCTTGGGATAAAAACTACAAACTTTGTTTGAAAAACAGTGTAAGTTGAGCATCTTTTCTATTAAGGTTTTCCTTTCCCAGTGTGCTTCCTTCCACTGGAAAACTTTCAAAAGGAAAGACTGGCACAGCTCTCCAATGGGAATGTAAATTAATCATAATTTTCGCATAAGATATTCAAAGTTCAAATGTGAATAATTAGTAAATTACTATTTGCAACCTTTCGAATATCCGCACACCCTTATTAATGATACTGGTTGCTGGTTTTGATACTAGTTTCGGTGGAAAAAACACTTTGTGAAAATCTTGACTTTTCACTAGAAGAATTTTTTATTCAAAGATTAAGTCGAAGGTAGAAAAGTCTTAGATTCGACTTCGAAAATGCAAAGCTTCGCACACCCCTACAAGTTTTTTATTTTGTTAAATATCACCATAGCCAGCAATTGTGTTGTGTTTTTGAAAAACTCTTTTCATTATGATTGCATAACTTGCTCCAAACTTGTCCAAATGTAGAGAAGTATCTCTCAATAAAAGCAGAAGAAACTGGTGCTGAATGCAAGCAGAAGAAAAGTGTCAAAACCCAAAAAGAAACTTAGTTTCTTTCACATTCTTTTTTTGCCATGATCTGCCACCATTTTTGCAAGGAAAACTCTTGTACATTTGACTGCATCATAGAAGCCGGATAATAGTCAGGATCACTTATCTTGAAGGCTATGACGCCAGGCAGGAATTCAGGGTTGTGTTCAGCTAACAACATTTCTTCGAAGTGATCTTGTTCTTTACTTACAATGTTGCCTTCTCAGGATATATGGGGGTTGGATTGTCTGTTGAAATCTTTTCTTGAAGTGGTGATAGTAAGGCACCAAAACATCAGAAGATAGGTCGAGGCATATTTCAAATGCCTCTGAAATACATCTTGTTTCTTTCCTAAGCTTGTCCAGTGCATTTGCAACTACATGTAATGTTTCTCAAGATACACTGCTTTGTGGTAAAAATCCAGGTTGAAGATCTTTGCAACATTTGGATGAAAGTCTTGGGCATGTTCAAGGGTTATTATACTGTATGTATGATAATTTGTCACAAATGATTTTAGACAGTAATGGTGAGAGTTCCATAGTTTTTCATTTGGCAACTGTGGCATCACACAATCTTTATCCAGAAGCATTCAATGTGCTTCATGAACATTTCGAAAATACTTATGGACTGTCACAATATGACCCATCACTGTTCTAGGAGATACATTTTCCTCAACTACATTCAAAAGATGTGCTGAACAGCCGTAGGTAATTAGATCTGAATGTTTTTCTTTCAAAATTTCCCACATTTTGCCCATTTTACTCTCATTATCACTAATTACTGCAAATGCTGCTGTGTAAGTTTTCTTGGCATTCTTTCATTTCTGCCTCTTTAATTGCTGCACACTGCTTAGACATTTTTTTCTGTGACCCTACATCATAAACTTTAAGAAGGTAATTTTCTGTCCCTGTATGGATTGTGATGACTTCAATTGGGTCATTCTTAACGCTTGACCATCCATCCAATGTTAATGTTAACTGTAATTTTATACTTTTTCCACCAGATGTAGCTCTATTTGTTGAGCAGCATCATCCAAAAGCTTCCCATCTATATCTTTTGCTCGTGGTGCTTTGTATCCAGATCTAATATCTGGATTATCTCCTTAAAGTTATAAAGTTCAGCAACATTAAAAGGTACATTTGCAGCATAGAAAACATTAACACTGCCTTGTCAAGGTTTCTTTTTTTCTCTTGAGTTGTAAGAAGCAGATAAATACGGACTAAACGTTGCTTTCTGTTAGCGGATGAGGAAGTACTAGGCACTGGACTTGGACAGACTGATGCACAAATGTTTGTGGAAGAGGATCTACACGATCCAGTAAAGGAAAGCCTGTGTTGCTGAGCAGTAGTTAATGCTCCAGATTTTCTTCACACTTACTCTCCTGTACCTTTCTAGCTGACACCAAAACTTTCAATACCTGCATCATCTCTTTTGACACTTCCGTAGAAAACAGTTTGTATGTAGCAGCCACATTACTGTGTATCTAACCAGATAACTCGTGACCAGAGACTAGAGAGGGGAATACACTGCATATCTACTGCCAAACCAATTAGCTTAATTTGTGTAAATGGAAAAGGAAACTCCTTAGTATATACTACACCTCAGTCAGTATGGTTCTTAAGCAATAACAGGAGGAGGAATCCCCTTCTGCTTGCTGCTCAGTATAGATGACTTACTTATTTCCTGTTTATAGTGAGTCAAACAATTTACTGTGAGTAAAATAAAAATTAATCAACATGTCTAAATATTTTGTACAATACAAATAGTTTAAAAATTTTAAAAGAACCCATTTAGTGCATTAAATGGGTTTTTTTTANCTAAATATTTTGTACAATACAAATAGTTTAAAAATTTTAAAAGAACCCATTTAGTGCATTAAATGGGTTTTTTTTAAGTGGACCCATGCAAAAAAGCTTTGGCGAACGTTGGTATTGCTGCAATTAATCACATTCAAATATATNTTTTTTTTAAGTGGACCCATGCAAAAAAGCTTTGGCGAACGTTGGTATTGCTGCAATTAATCACATTCAAATATATGCAGTTATGGACAGTAATTTTTTTCATAGGTTGATTGCAAGAGTGCTCACTTTATTGTGAACCACTCGTACACTTGCAGATGTGATTAATTACAATTTACACTCTCACAGAAAGCAATAAAAGATTTAAAACCAAACCAACAAAAATAAGTGGCAAATTACCTCATGATTTAACTCAATCATTACGGTCAAACTTCCTTGCTAGGGTAATAGGCCCAAGACTGTAGTGCCAACATAAAAAATGACATTTCTGTAGTTTTAATGGGCTACTGCAGTAATAACAAGCTATGAATTCTGCTCAAATTACTGTGGAAGAGAAACTACTATCATACCTCACTTAAAAGACTAATGCAGAAACTATCATACCTCATTTAAGACGTTACACTTTCCATTCTGCTTGGACAGTTTCTGGCTATCTACGCCATTTGGTTCACGCCGCCTCCGAGACTTGGGTGTCTGCTGGCCCTGCAGAGCAGTCTGGCGAGACTCTGGCACCTCTCTTTCAAGTTGCTTGGGCTTGGCCAGTGGGGCAGACCAACCGGATGTCCAGTCCTCCGTCGGTGCCCGCGGCTGGACCAGGGCGTTTAGCTTTGCTGCATGCTGCTTGTCTGCCTCCACCTCCTGGCAATGAGACAGCACAGTCCACACTGTTGCCAACCTGGTGTCAAACTATTACTCAACTCCCTATATGTGGTGCAAGAGAAGTTTAGATATTTCAAGGGTGCTGAAGAGGGACTCATTCCCACCATATTGCAATTTATATTTTTTGCTATAACCTAAGAATAAAGATATAGTGTTTAGTCCTACAAACAGATGGGACACAGGGCATTAACTAGTACATTTTCTGAAGACAGTATTATTTTATTTCGCTATCACAATCTGTGAAGTTGGCTACAAAAATAATCACTTAGACCTATGCATATTTCTTCATTGTATTTTTATGTCAGAAAATAACCAAAGTAGTGAACATATAACAAATTAAGAGATTTCAGGAACCTTTTGTTTATGCTCTTTCATTCTAAAAATTTTCATGCACATTCCCAAACTAAAGTTGTGCAAAAACAATACATCCAAAATGTGAGTTATGACTCCCCTACAGTACTAGGTCTTCAGTACTTGCACAGATGAAGTAAGATGGGGTGAGGTAGCAATAGAATAAAAGGGTGCGATGGAAAAGTAACGTCCTGAGGAAACTCAATGACCAATGGAAACATCCACCACTTTTCTTAAACATAAAAATTTCCACAGGAATGTAACCTGGATCACCATGGTGAGACACTGATGCGTTACCACATAATATATGCCTCCTACTGCAACTACTACCTTACACAGCAAATAATATCCCGTTCAGGACCTAACTCAGTTTAATGCAAGTGATTTGACGAGAGAGTGACAAGTACCCAACACACTTCCTGCTTACGTAATGTTAGCTATGGAGTTTTTCTGGAGCTAGTAGTTTATGTTTTTATATTTTCTTGCTTTTTAACATTTTTGTAGTGTTATTTATTTTTATTGCTTTAACAATCAACATTATTTTCATAACCCTCCCTATACACAAGCATGGCTATGTAGTAAAAATTCAACAACTTTTACAGAGTGCAACAATACTATCTTTCAAAATATTTCTCCCAATTTTCTGAAAAGTCACAAACCATATCAAGTGACTTGTATCAGTTAAACTCAAAACTGTAATTTTCTTTAACTTCATTCTTTTTGTTCTGATGAATGCATTATTTAATGCCTTGTTCCATCTTTTACACAAACTTATTGAGTGCATATCTTATCGTAACTACATAAGAAATTTACTTCACAGTCCCTTGTAAATGACCATGTAGCCTTCCCACAAAATTTTTCACTTACTGTTTTCTACGTCAGTTACTGTGAGTTTAAACTGTCAACAATATAAAGCATTTTAAACAGGATACCTATGTTGCACAATCACAAGTTTCTTTACAGGAACTAGAGCAAATTAAATAACGTACTTATGGCTAATGACCAAACCCACTTAATGTTGACTCTAAACACTGACCATGCTCTGGTATTTTTATTTAACCCATAACCGAGAGAAAATTTTTTCTCTATTGCAGAAATGATGGNAACACTGACCATGCTCTGGTATTTTTATTTAACCCATAACCGAGAGAAAATTTTTTCTCTATTGCAGAAATGATGGTGGTAGCACTGACCAGGGCCACTTACTAATCTCCTGACCTTCAGATGTACTGCCAGTAGTATTATTGTTCGCACTGGTAACCTTGTATCTAGTGGTTGGCCTTATGGACCCATTTGTGCCTTACTGTTGCCAACCTTACAATTACACAACAAATCCTCTTTTGAGATGTTCGTGTATGTCTCGTCATTTAAGTCATTTTTCCACCCCATGCGAGTCTCATTTTCAAAAACCTTAAAACAATTTGCCANGTGTATGTCTCGTCATTTAAGTCATTTTTCCACCCCATGCGAGTCTCATTTTCAAAAACCTTAAAACAATTTGCCACTTTGTTGACTGCTCCCTCAAATTCCTTGCGACTAAGTTCCATACTACTACTGACTGGTTTGCAGAGTAGTTATCTGGTTAGCTGGAACATCTCATGCTATGCTGTTGGCTGTGCTCTTGTATTTTTATAAATGGGTCTCATTTAGTCTTAAATTTCTGCCACTTGCATACCAAATTATGTATAGCCTCGGAGCATCATGTTTCTGTATGATTGTAACTGTTTGCCCGTTTTCAGTTTTCATGCTTACTTGTTTTTACCACCACCCTGTCTCGTTCCTTGAACTTAATTCCTCTTTTCAAAGCTGTCTTGCCATACTGTTGTTTGTGTTGCTGTTGATTTACTATCATTTTTTATGTGCTTCCTTTTCCACTATAGGATGTAATGCTTCAGGATGTCCACTGAAATTCCATTTTGGAATTCCGTGACTTTGGTCTGTTTTCAAGTCAGAATCTTACCATTATCCCTGATCTATTTTAAGGACTGAAACCTTCCAATACCATATTTTTCCACAGCTAACAAAACAATTATGCTATCAGCAAAATAGAACTAAATAAGCACAAAAAACAAAGTGGAATCCAAAAAGTCAAACACTTTAAAATAAGCCTGCAAATTTGCCTACAGCTTATACAAGGCTGCGGCCATCTTTAATAAAGTGTTGCCACATATATGGCAAAAACCAATACAAAATATAGTATATTAATATGATTTAATCACGCCTTTTGGAAAATAATAGCATGCGTTAATACAAAATAAAATTAATTTTATAAATTCACTTGAGTTACCATTTCCCNGCCTTTTGGAAAATAATAGCATGCGTTAATACAAAATAAAATTAATTTTATAAATTCACTTGAGTTACCATTTCCCATGGAATGCCCCAATACTACTGGTTAGGTACTATCTTAATATTTTTTTTTCAAATACTCACTTTTTTTAAACAAAGATGTTAAAAAAATGTTTTATGTATGACTATTATGTTCAGGACTTAGGAAATAAGGGCCTACTGCAGTTGCCATAGGCTANTTAAAAAAATGTTTTATGTATGACTATTATGTTCAGGACTTAGGAAATAAGGGCCTACTGCAGTTGCCATAGGCTATTTTGGTATAAATTGTATGACTTATTGTTGAAATTTAAAATATGTTAGGTTTGAAATTATTTATAGAGATCACAACAGTTTTTAAATCAATGAGCTCCTGTTCTATTGAATTATGAGTTTATGATGTACTTACAATCATTACTGTTCTAAACTAAATTTTAATGTGTGACTATAATGCAGGCAGTGTTGTTAAAAAGAGAGAAACATAGATAGGATTGATTAGTTTGGGAAAAAGAGAGTTTATTGAGCTAAAGAGGTTTCGAGGTTATATAGATGGTGCCTGTTCTTGCAAGACGTTGAAATTTTTTTTGGGTTACAAATATTTTTGGACAGCAGCAGCTGTCAAGAAGAGGTTTGTTGTAGGGATCCAGAGGAGACACCAGAGGAGTGGTGGTGGTTATGTTTTATTTTGAGAGCTACAGAGGGCAGCTATAGTGAACCGTTCGGCCTTTGTTAAATGCCGAATGTTTAAGTTGCCACGGCTTGCTCAGAGGTAGAAACACGAGACTCTGTGAATGGACGTCGATTAATTATGAAAGAAGAAGTTCCAGAGTATTTTGTTATATATACGTTTATTTAACTATTGTAGTTTCACAGTTNTTATGAAAGAAGAAGTTCCAGAGTATTTTGTTATATATACGTTTATTTAACTATTGTAGTTTCACAGTTCACATATGAAGTTTCAGTGTGCAGAGTACGAAGGAGAGTGTCTATTTATATTTACAAGTCTTGCCTCGGTGTCAACAATACTTAATTATGTTCTTAAAAAAACCTTACCCGAAGAAACTTAAAATGTGACTACCTCCCACACCGGCAGAGAATTAAATTAATAAAGTTTAGTGGCCGATGTGGGGGGTTTAGAGTCGCGCCCGACGCGACCTAAGCGAGCATTGTACCGCTGCCCTGAAGGGCGACTGACTTGAAGTGNCGCGCCCGACGCGACCTAAGCGAGCATTGTACCGCTGCCCTGAAGGGCGACTGACTTGAAGTGAAGTCGCCGCCGACTGACCCTAAGTAACTCTCTGACCTGTTCTCACGGGCGACTTGAAGTGAAGTGGAGTGGAGGGCGACAGACAGACGCGTCTTTTGTGCTGCCTCTCATCCCCCTCTCCTGAGATAACGGCACGGCATCCGGCATCTGCCAGCAGCGTCATCAAAAACTGCACTGTGTCCCGCTCTCAACACGTTATCTAACCCTGCGCCGTCAACATAAACGAACCTCTTGTACAACAAAACTTGTACGACGCAGCCGGAGGAACTAAAACTTGACGACGTCGCCTAAAAGTATCTAATTAATGCTGATGCTTAACAAAAAAACCTCCAACGTTCGAAACAAAAACTGTAACCATCCTCCTGATAAAACGTAAACAGCAGACGTCCGCCCGATAACCTACAAAAGCACACGTCTGCCGGATAAACAATCACGGGAAACGAGCCACCACTGCTTTAAACTTGAACCCGATAAAAATATTACGAAGCTTTCCAAAGCTTCATATACACAAAANCTCCAACGTTCGAAACAAAAACTGTAACCATCCTCCTGATAAAACGTAAACAGCAGACGTCCGCCCGATAACCTACAAAAGCACACGTCTGTCGGATAAACAATCACGGGAAACGAGCCACCACTGCTTTAAACTTGAACCCTATAAAAATATTACGAAGCTTTCCAAAGCTTCATATACACAAAATAATTTTACACCCGTGTCCTGAAAAATTAAGAATATTGCATCATTACAATAGTTAGTTCAGAGTTTGTGTTTTTGAGTTGAAAGGCCTGGTAGGGGTTTTTTGGTTCAACCCCTCCCTATGATACTTTATTAAGAAAAACAAAATAAAATTTGTTATGAAAAATAGAGATGGTTGATGGTGAAGAGCTTGTGCCATTGACATAAATAATAGGATATATGTATTAAGTAAAATATGTAAATGTGTAAAAAAATATTTTCATGATGAACATTTTTTTTTTGTTAATTTTAGTGTTGATTGCAAGTCCTTTATAACAAACAAGTGGAAATTTTAGTTTTGGTTAGGTTGTTTTTGTCTGGAAGGGTTAGGAGCAGGTGCCCATCTTTCCCTTCCCTGCCTTGGCAAAGAGCATTGAAGAGCGCAAGAGTCAGTGTGTCTGAGTGTAAAAACAAATGGCACGAGAAGTAACAAACTCTCAGGTTAGGTTGATACAGTAAGGTTCTCCAGCAGGACAGAGATGTGGTGACGTCACCTATGAAGTATGACTCAGTGCCATGGGACTAGGGTGTCCCATGAACCACCTAATGGGTGTAGACTTTTGATGGGAGATCAAATATCCCTGGCCGTTACCTCCACTGAAAGCGTATGTCTGTGGTGCAGTGGACAAGGTGATGGGTTTCTAGTCACTTCTGAAGAGGATACAACGATGGGATTCCTGAATGCCACTGCAGTGCAAAGCGAAGTTCCCACTCCCCGTTATATCTTCTGCAGTCGGTGGAGTACTCCCCACACAATGGCAATCTATCACCACCTGGTTGAAGAAGATGGTGAGACTGAATTCCTGGCTGCAGGGGTGAGCTCTGTAGTCATTTCCCCCACTGTGTCATCCAGACAGTCGAGAGTCAAGTTTAGATCATCCTGGATGTGCAGTTGAAGGGAGCTGTACTTTGAAGTGCATGATGGGCTGTAAAGCTGGAGAGCTGGATGCTGGTGAACTGTCATTTCGAAGAATTAGTGGGCATCATCATCTTCATGTAGACAGCCCACCTTCCCTCATCCTTTTATCATCTTGTGTTATTTTTTTTTTAACTTCCTTAATTTGATGTCCTAGTTTTAAGACCTGCTCATGTAGATTAAGTTAGGTTAATACTTGTGTGGGAGGATATTTTGAGTGATGGTTATGTTTGTCTTGTTTTGTGTGATTCCTACAGTATTTCTTCTATCATCCATGATTGAGATATAAAGATAAAAAAAATTTATGTTTGTTTGAAAAATAAGAAATAACAATTGTGATTCTGTTGATGGTCCATCCAAGTGGCCTGCTATGGACTGTAAAATTGTAATTCTACGTAGTTATGATGCTGCCTCATTATGTCCTAGGTTTTCAGCTTGAAGGAGTGAGAATCCTGGTGTGACTCGATGGCTGGTTGCTGATGAAATGGCAATGGCTGTTTTGGGCGTCTGATGTGAAGAAGCTTGGTTGTAAGTCAGCATGACTACACTTGTTTAAACCCTCTCAACCTCAGTGTGCAAGGTATCAGCTTAAGGCCACTCCAGAGACTTCGCTCCAGATAAGACCTTTACATTTTTACTTTTCAATGGACTTTTGACACTACAAAATACACCCACAAACTGAATGGATATATAAAAGAAAAAATAGAGACATTTGAAAGTGCAACACAAAGGACTCAAACAGTGATAAAATTTTTAATTGTTTATTAAAATAGACCATCTCTGGAAAGTAAATTGTAAAAAGACTAAAAAGGAAAAATGTATTAAGAAAAATTATATCAGAAAAGAAATTTGCAATGAAATAATGTAGGCAGTCTGAAAAAAATTCAGACAACAGTTCCCAAAAAGATTTCATGATTTTGAGGTTAGGTTAGGAATTTGCAATAGGGACTTGGTAATCTGAATATCCTATATAAAGAAAATGTAATGTAAAAAAATTTAAAATACCAAAATAATTATTTAAAAAAATTTTTTTTTAACAAATTTGTAGGGGGACAAATTATTAATGGAGAAGCAACTGTCACGTAATAAAACTTCCTTAATTTTTGACTTTTTGGTTATTATGCAAATTTACCGTAAGTTATTCCTGTTTTTTTAATTAGATTGGTCTTCTTTTTTGTTAAGAATCAGGCGTATGTTAGGTCAGATGTGTGTTTTTATTTTGATTTGGGTTTAAGAATTTTAGTTTTGTTTCGACAGTGTGGCATTTGAACTTAGGTAAAGTTAATTTCATATAAGAAAGCCACATTCTGACAGTCAGTGAGTGGCAAATTGACGTATTCAGAACAAACAACGTGCCATTTACAAAATCCTGTATCAGCTGATGCACAAACGAACAGAAACTAATATTACGTTGGCTATTCTGAGTAGTGCAGACACACATCAGACAAGCAGAAAATAAGCGGATAAGAAAGAGTTCATAGATTAATTAATACATTTTATTTTACGTGGTCATAAAACAGCAGTTTTTAAGTTTTAGAAACAAAACTTTGTGATAAAATACTAATGTATAGGTGTTCAAAATGAGATGCTCAATAAAACTATCCGTATCCAAGTGAAATGCAATTTCAAATCCTTTTTTCATGTTTCACAACTCTCCAACCATGTGCTGCCATCTGTTACAACATGCCCTTCCACGCTATCTGTTACCCATATCCCAAACTAAACCCAGAAACATATTATAGTTTTGGTGTTTAAAATAACGTATTTACGCGCATATACAAATGATTTTATTTTCCCGCGAGTTCTGTATAATTTTTAAAGTAACATATATTTTGTGTACAGCATTTACGAATGACCCTACACACGTCCACCAAGCTCCGTTTACGAATGCAGCGCCACCCAAGCAGTTCACCAATTGCCACACACAGCAGCACCTCCTGGACGCGCTGACTCGCAGCATCAAAACCTATACTTGACACACCAGGTGATGGCGAATGGATACNAGCAGCACCTCCTGGACGCGCTGACTCGCAGCATCAAAACCTATACTTGACACACCAGGTGATGGCGAATGGATACATAAACAAAAATGTGCGGCGATTGTCAACTGTCAAGAATGTGGCATTCTTATATGGTACACAGTATAGGACCTAATGTTTTGGATTTCTCTTTGGTATTATAGTATTTCTAAATTTATTTAATGAGTAAGTTATATAGTCCTATGGCTGAAGTTGGGATTGGTTTGGTGGGCATGCAGGCCTGCTACGGTGTCTTGCTGAGCTGGGTTTCCATCCGGCCGGGTGAATCTGCAGTTGTATGTACACACGAGCATTGACTGACACAATGTGTAAGCCCAGCACAGGCAGGTGTGGCGTGGTGTGGTGTGGNGTTGTATGTACACACGAGCATTGACTGACACAATGTGTAAGCCCAGCACAGGCAGGTGTGGCGTGGTGTGGTGTGGTGTGTGTATGCGTGCTGGGCTTAACCAAACTGCCCAACTGGCCACTTCCTTGAACGCTTAAGACACCNGTGGTGTGGTGTGTGTATGCGTGCTGGGCTTAACCAAACTGCCCAACTGGCCACTTCCTTGAACGCTTAAGACACCTGGGTCCCAATCCTCAAGATACATACATGGTCACCATAGAGGTTACATCTCTCTATGCCAACATTCCCCACTCATCTGGACTATCTCCCATAGAATATTACCTCAAGCAAAGACCCCCACACAGCAAACCTTCTACAACATTACTTGTTGAACTCGCCAGGTTAACCCTCAGCAACAACTTCAGATTTCAAGACACACACTACCTTCAGGTCAAAAGCACAGCATTGGGTACCCGTATGGCCCCATCCGATGCCAATCTGTTTAGAGGCAGGTTAGAAGAAAACTTCCTCAGTCACCAACCAACAAAACCACACTGCTGGATGCATTTCATCGACAGCATCTTCATAATATGGATTTCTACTGAGGACTGCCCAATTCACTTTCTGAACAACTTCAATGAACACAGTTCACTCAAATTCACCTGGTCATACNTGAACTCGCCAGGTTAACCCTCAGCAACAACTTCAGATTTCAAGACACACACTACCTTCAGGTCAAAAGCACAGCGTTGGGTACCCGTATGGCCCCATCCGATGCCAATCTGTTTAGAGGCAGGTTAGAAGAAAACTTCCTCAGTCACCAACCAACAAAACCACACTGCTGGATGCATTTCATCGACAGCATCTTCATAATATGGACTTCTACTGAGGACTGCCCAATTCACTTTCTGAACAACTTCAATGAACACAGTTCACTCAAATTCACCTGGTCATACTCCAAAAAAAACACCATATTCCTGGATGTTGAACTGACTCTCCACAATGGCACAATTCNCTCCAAAAAAAACACCATATTCCTGGATGTTGAACTGACTCTCCACAATGGCACAATTCAAACTGCTGTGCACACTAAACCCACCAACAACCTCCAGTACTTACATTTTGACAGCTACCACCCATACCATGCTAAAAAAAATCCCTCCCTACAGTCTTGCCACAAGAGCCAAATGTATCTGCTCCACCAACAGTAATCTCAACAAACAGTGTGAACAAATAGCAAGAGCATTCTTTGACAGGGGCTACCCCAGACCTCTCGACCACAAACAGATCCAGCAAGTCTTCTCAAATACAGAAACACAAACCAAGGGCAACAACTCTGATATATCCCTGGTGGTCCCATATCATGAAGGCCTAAGTAAACTCAGAACCATTTTCCACTCTGGATACAAAATTTTGACTTCCTCACCACAAACACAAGACCTGCTCTCCAAACCACCCAGATTGGTCTTCAAAAGTCCACCAACATCTGCAACAAACTAGTTTGTCCAAAGCCTTCCACAAATGCCAACCAAACTATCAACCCCAGAGGATCCCACCCGTGTAATAGCTCATGCTGTGGCTCCTGTGCTATCGACCAANTGCCAACCAAACTATCAACCCCAGAGGATCCCACCCGTGTAATAGCTCATGCTGTGGCTCCTGTGCTATCGACCACCCCTCAACTTCTTTCAATAGCAGACTCACTAGCGATACATACCCCTTCCAAGGCAACTACAACTGTGCAACAGAACNCCCTCAACTTCTTTCAATAGCAGACTCACTAGCGATACATACCCCTTCCAAGGCAACTACAACTGTGCAACAGAACATCCTATTTATCAGCTACAGTGCCAACACTGTAATGCAGAATACATCGGCCTCACCATCAACACACTCAGCCAGAGAATGAATGGCCACAGAGAAGAAACCAAATAAGCCATAGCTGGTCACATCAATAACCTAAAAGACAAACCATTTAGAGCACATGCAACATCATGCGACAAAGATTTTGACTCCTGCTATAGTACCAGAGTTGTGAGAGCGCTACCACCTTCAAGAAATAGGTCAGAACTCAGACGCTGGGAATTAGCTCATCAATTTATAACACAATCCAGGCAGCTACCAGGCCTCAACATAAGATAATCAGAGCTCCAAACCACACTCATCAGCTATACTGGAAAAGATAATTATTCAGAATAGGGGCTTTTCTGAAGGAAACATAGTAGAACCATAAAAGNCTCATCAGCTATACTGGAAAAGATAATTATTCAGAATAGGGGCTTTTCTGAAGGAAACATAGTAGAACCATAAAAGTAACATAAATGGGTTCTGCACAGCTTACCTTTTTAACATTTAGTAGGGCGTAATGGTAAAATAAGAAGAACATACTAAATAAAATAGATAAAAGTACGAGCAGTTCGGGCGCTTTGTTTACATCTGACAACATGTTGAATAGCCATGTAAGTGTGCTAAAGCCACCTATCAACACCCTACAACCGTAGGTTATATTAAAACCTTCAATCCTAGGTTAGATTAAAATCCTACAATCCTCGGTTGGATTAAAAATGTAAAATTGTGATTCGCTCACCATGGGGTTAGGTTAGATGGGCACATATTACAAAATTGGGTGGATAAATGTTAAATTGAAGTGGTTAGTATTTTTTGTGGGTGTATTTTAAGTGATTTTAACCCACAATTTCCCTGATCGTCATAGCCCTCCCCACTATCGTATTTGTAGTTTGTATTGGTAATACGTTAATGCCCCTAGAAAATTGCTTTTTTGTGTAATCAGTAGAGTGGAAATATACCACTATCACTGATTTTTTTCTTTTATTTTCAGAAAAGCCCCTATTCTGAATAATTACCTCGACAACTTCCTGTCTTCCCCCAGCCTCTCCCTCACCAAACTCCCTCCTCTACTCCCATGGTCTCCTCTTTTTCCTCTCCACACCCCCTCCCTAACCAGTTTCCTTTCACTGTATGGCTATTCCTGCCCTCTCTCTTTGCTCTCCCATTTATTTTACTTGTCTCCTGATTCCACTTATTTCTTTGTCCCCACGTTTCTAATCTCCACCACCCTATTCCCGGGATAGCAACAACCTTTTGCTCCACTATCCTATTTTGCCCATTACAATATACATTTGTGCCATGTACTCAACCTTCCAAATGACTCCCAGTTCCCAGCCCTACTGTCTCTAAAACAAAATGACATTGCACAGAATTAGATATTTCTTTACAAAGAGCATTCAGTACGTATGCAGTTTTACAATTTTAATGGGGAAAAAAAAAATATATTCTTTGTCAAGTGTTCTCAATCTTCCGAAACACTCACAGTTCGGAGCCCTTCTGTTTCAAAACCAAATAATACTGCATCAAATCTGATATTCAACAATACAGAAAGTTCATTTTGTAAACGAAACTCTTAGCAAAAGTTTGCAGAAAGAAGCCAAATTTTCAAGATAAAATATATATATTTCTGCTGTGTACACAACCTTACAAATTACTCCAAGTCCAGAGGCCTACTGTCTCTAAACCAAATGATGTTGCACTGAATCATATTCTTTTACAAAGAGCATTCAGTATATATGATAAATTTTCTTTGCAAGTATATGTGAGAATTTCAAATTTTCAGGGGGAAAGAATTGGTAATTATCCAGTTTAGCGGCTTTTCTGAACAGAACGTCCTAGATAAACGAAAGTAGGATTAATGGATTCTACACAGCTTACCTAGTTAATATTCAGAAGGGGTTCATGTTAAAATAAATAGAACATATTAAATAAAATAGTTAAAAGTACCAGTTGTTCGGCGCTTTGTTTACCTCTGTCTTATTATGTTTGGTTATGTCATGATTCCTGCAGTCACCTTATTGGCTTGAAGATATTGTTACATCGCGGCGACGCGTCACATGTGATTTAACAGACAATTTTTCAAACAGCTTAGTAGCCATTGTGATTTTTCCGATGTCTGTCGTGATGTTCCAATCCGGAACACAGAAAGCAAGAATGAGTGCTTTTGTGCGTTATATTAGGCTGTTAACGAGTGCTTCAGTGCGTAATATTCGGCTACGAACAAGTGCTTCAGGTGTTATATTCACGTATGTGGCATGCTAGTGGAAAATGGTGTTTCGTCGAGTGAGGTAAGGTTGAATTGGCTGTTGACAGAGGAATTCTACCAGCTGCCTACCTTGGTGAGTTAATTGATATTCTTTTGGTGTGTTTTACAGTTCCTTCAAATACCTAAAATCCTAAATGCGTAATTTAATGTAAAACCCCAAAATCCTACATTAATTTAACACCTTACAATCCTAGGTTAGTTTAAAACCCTCAAATCCTAGATTAGTTTGAAACCCTGAAATCCTAGGTTAGTGTAAAACCCTACAATCCCAGGTTAGTTTAAAACCCAAAAATCCTAGGTTAGTTTTGTTATTTTATGGTACATTTCAAATGGCAACACTGAGTTTCGTCACTACTCCGTGGCGTACACGAGACCACGGAGGGATGTCTGTTACTTATGTCAGTTAATTGCTTATTAAATAAATCAGTGTATAATAAAGTGTTGTTTGCTTTACTTCTATTATTTTAACATGGTAGCAGAGAGTGGTTAGGAAGTGAACTAGAGAAATAGTTTAGTGAAAATTCCGAAAAAAGAACAGTTTTGTTAACCATAATGCTGGCTAGAAATAGCAACCTAAACATTCCAATTTTCGATGGAGCGGACTATTGTAATTGGAAATTACGAATCCTAAAGTTTTTACAGTTTAAGAAGTGTAAGGATGTGGCAGTAAGTCCGAAAATGAAGACTGATGATGACAAGTGGGACGACAGGGATGTCCAGGCAACAAATTACATTTATAGTGCCATATCGAATAAACAGCTGGAATACATAGGAGAGCTCGATACAGCTTATGAGATTTTCAAAAAATTTGACGAGATGTATNTACATTCATGGCTTCACTCACTTGTTTACACCAGCTTCCAGTACAAACATGGGATTTCAACAGCAGTAAATACAGCTGTTAATAAAATTGGCAAACACTTTCATTAGCTCACAATGAACCAAGAACAAGTGTTCCTCAATAAGTTATGAAATCCTGAATGTAGCCAGCATGGGCAACCCCTCCCTGTCTTTGCTGAACATTTGAGAAACAAATTATTGAACGTGTAATGAAACGTACAAAAAATTATATATGCTAAAATTCAAATAATAGTATAGGTTTGTGTGAAAGTGGATTCTATAAATTTTTTTGGTTTAATCAATTTTATTTAAGGTTAAAATTTGGCCCAACTCTTTGTACTTAACATTCTGGCTACATTTTGTCCAAATTAAATCAAATTAAAAAATTACTCAGAGGTTAGCCTATTCTTTGACAACTTTGAGAAAGCTACAAACTAACTGTTGGACCATCATGTCTGACCATATTAAGGTCAGACAACGGCAGGGAATATATCAATTCAGAATTTAAACATTTCTTAACTAACTGTGGGATAAGACNACGAACGTCATGATCACGTCCATTTTCTATTTCATTTCCTTGAAAGTGTTATTTTCTCATAATATTTTCGTTTCGAACAGGTTCGAAATATCTTGGATTAGAAATTTCAGCCGTCCATTGCAGTAATTTTGATAATACTAATAGAAGTAATACCAAAATAATATTTTTGTGTAAATATATATTGAAATTGTTACAAAATAAGGACGCATATTTTATCGAAAACTAAATTTAAATAATATCAGAGAATATATAATGGTTTAACAAATTATTATCGTGTCGTGCATGAGTCGCAGATATTTCTAAAAATTTGCTTTAGGCATTTTTCAATGGTTTCATTTAAAAGTTTGTGATAAATATTCAAGTGGAGACTTGAAAACTTGAAAGCAATTCACTTAAAGTTAAATGACGTAATTTTTTTAGTTCAATAAATTGAATTCCAGAAAGTGGATTCAATTAACGCCCCAGTCACACTGCCCATTTTTCGCCTTTAACTATATTTGACAATAAGATTTTGAAAACGGCCATAAAATAGTTCCTTCCAAAAAAATGTTATCAAATAATATTTAATGTGGTTGAAAATGTGTCACAGGCTGTCAAATTATTTTACTGGGAGTATGTAAGTTGAATAATAATTTAAAAATTATTTTTATAGGGAGATTTGAATTTGTATTTCAATGAAATTTTTTATTTTTTTTAACTAACTACTCTAAAACTAAGTGTTAGGAACGGGAGTTAAGTGCGTCTCAGGGCTAAGCCGCATACGCCTACAAGGAAGGGATTTCATGCAAGGAGACATGCATCACGGCAAAGAGGGATTGGGCTGCCATGGCCTGCTTTTGGCCATGACAACCTCTCTAAGTGTGCTTATAGCTAAACTATATTTAGAAGAGAAAGGGAAAAACCGGCATAGTCACCGTAAAAACCCTTTCCACAGGAAATAATTAAAAAATTGTTTCATGCATTATCATATTTAACAGAAAATGCTACAGGAGAAAGAGGATAGGAATCATTCTCTTTATTATGATAGGAAAAAGTACTAGTAGAGAGGGGATGTGTGAACTTTCTTTCATTTGGTGCTGGGTTTAACCAGAGTGATACTTGTGCATCACTCTGATGGGGGGAGAGCGCAATTGGGCAGGTCCCCCTTATCCCGGCCAACCCCCTACAACCTAACCCGAAAACGAATCCCCAGTGGAACCTCATACTTAAACATAAAATAGAATTAGCTGTCAGTGAGTGCCAGCAGCTGGCACAAACCGACTTTTTAATACTGGATATCTTAACAACACTATCGTAAATTTATTATTCACTAAACATTATTGTTAAGAAATTTTCTTCAGTTGTAAGGTTAGCTATAGTGTGGTTATATCATAATAGCATTCTTACTTAGAAAAGAGAGGCCCTCTTGATATTATTGTTTTCTGCATCACTGCTTGAACAAAAGAAAATATCTATATTGCGGGATTATCAAATAGGCGATGTAAAGCATACTTAAAAGATAATGACATCTCACCACTTTCTATAATAAATAGTGTTCCAAAATATTTGTATCGTCTTGGGCCAAATAACAAATTCGCACATGCCTTAAAACACTGACAGTTTAGATGTCCAACGCAAATCAGAACATTTTTAAGACAATAAATCTGAACAATTTGTAAGATGGAAACATACTGTAATAAATAAAGTTATCAATCTAATGAGACAACTCAAATGCGTGCGCTGGACACCAAATTTATAACAGAACAAACAAATGACATATATATATATTTTCATAACCTACCCTATTGGTAGGTATTCAATTTATATTCGTGGTAGGGTCGTGAGCCAATCATGTCTCAGGACTGAACCCCATACGCCTTAAAGGAATAGAAGTCATACAAAGAAGGCATGCATTTCAGCAGAGAGGTATTAAAGCAGCCAAGACAGCATGTAATACTTTCCTCATGTGTGCCTCATAGCTAACAAATGATCATAATGTGAATGTGAATTTTTTGAATAAATGCATATAATTTCTTGTACAATTACAGAATTATTAACAACTTGATTTAATTTGTGTTTAATTTTGTTATGTACAAATATTTGCATTATTAATATTTTATGTAATTAAAGTATTTAAAATCCAACAACTTCCATTTTATTTTAAGAAATGTAAAAATTTATTTATAAAAATATTTCGCAGTCTATGAATGAAATATGTAACCTATTAAGTGCCATATTTATATTTGAAGTGTATTTATTTCTTAGTTAAGTGTATAAAAAACCAAAGAAAGTATTTACATACAATCGAATATACACACATGTTACAATGTGCAGAATCAAGATCAATCAGTGAAATATATAATGCTTGCAGAAATTTAATAAGATACCTTCAACATTCAACATAACCTATATTACATAATGATAGTTATATATTATTATCAAATGTTGAAAAGGAAGAAGACTTGGGAATTTTAAAATTATGGATAACCACTTTTCTAAATACTACTCCTTTCTGCAATTTATATATGAGAAAATCCGCCATATTACGAACATTTTAAGGTCAGCAGCAAGGCAAAATGATCTCCCATACCAGAACTTGAGCTAAGGTTCGTAGTGTGTTGAAGTGGTTATTTTGTTTTTGTGCTTTAGAGTGATACTATGAATCTCTTTGCGAGAGTGAAAATTATGTGATACATGTTTCCCAACTGTGCAGGATTGAATAAACAATCATAAAAGCATCATGACAAGATAATACTTTAAAACATGTTGCGATTACAGCTTTCTACCTTCCAGAGCATTTGCCAGGCCACGCATCAACCGGGGGCAATGTGCCCTCTGTACACAGTGCACTACCACAGGCAGTGTAGTGCTAGAGCAGGAGACTACAGAGTAGTGCCACGCAACCTTATATCACCNAGTGCACAGTGCACTACCGCAGGCAGTGTAGTGCTAGAGCAGGAGACTACAGTTTAAAATCAAGTAATTAATGGCACAAGAAAAATATACCAGGTGTGTGGACGCTCAAAGATGCCCCTATAAGCATTTCAGTGTTTAATTATGTTTATTTGAAAATTCATGTATTTTTCACCTCTGTTGTTTTACCCTCATTTCATGTCATTCTCTTTTAAATATTATTTGTTCATGTTCAGTGTAATGTTGTGTATTTATTTATCATGTTTTATACAAGGGTTTATTCCCATTCATTTGTGCAAGTGTTTTAGTTCAATGGAAAGTAATTCATGGTGGTCCCTATCGTGCTGCCATAGTCCACGCCTCGCAAGCTCCCCAGATTCAGTCGCCGTCGAGTGCCTCAAGGAGTCGGCATGTGCCACATCATGCTCCGGGTGCTTTCATATTTTCGCGCCAATCATCTTTAGCTGCAATAGTCTGTTGTAACTTACTGGATCCTGTTCTTTTCGGTACCCGAAGTAGCAACCACTTCTACCATGGAAATAGCATCGCCCGGGGAAGTATAACACACAAGTAATTCCTTTTTGTGCACACCTATGTACTTTCGCAATTTGGCATAGCTGACGGGCTGCAGGCCAAAATCCGTGTAAAGTTTTCAGCTAGAGTGATTATAAGTGTTTTTGTGCAAGAGTAATTAGATGAAAGTTTTCAGACTTCGCGTCTTTGATTTCGATTTCTGCCATCCTGCGTTTCGGGGTACGGGTCCCCTAAAACCCGTGATTACCCAGTCTCATGTAAATTCTTAACAGTCATGAAACTGGGTAATTACTATGGCACCTATAGCACCTGGCGCCAGCCGATGCATATTTTTCAGAGAATTTGTAAACACACTAAAACAAAATATTCCTACTACTTCTAGCCCTCTTATGACATGGCTAGACTTCTTAGATTTTGAACTTGCATCTGGGACTCTAATTAGCGAACTAAATAATTATGGTATCGTAGATTATAGGGATAATTCCCTGACAATATTTCAGGTCTCAAACCTTTGAAAGTCCCACCAGAAGCTACTACTTCTGGCAACTGCGTCAGAAAGCAGCAAAAAAAAACTACTTCCATGAAAAAACTGAAACTAAAAATTATAAATATAAGAAAATTAATTATTATCAAAATAAAATTAGAAAAGTTTAAACAAAACTGAAATAAAAAAATTAAAATGTCATTACAACCACAGCATTTCTTTAAAGATCAATAATTTAAAATTTCGGTTAGGAATCATTTTATGTCATATAACCGATAAAAAATTGATGGGTGATTCCAAATTACCATTACAAATTACATTTATGAAGAAAAAAAAAAGCCTTGCCTTTTGGCTGTTTGGTGTTAGGTTAAATTGGAATTTTAAGGAATGGTGCAAAGTTGTTAGGTAGATTTTTCTGTTGGGATACTAGACTAGGCACCAGACACCTTCTGCTGGTGATTGTCAATGATTGTTGATGAAGATGCTTATCTCAGGGCATGGCGGACCATTCGCCAGGATGTACACACTCCCTCAGTGAATTGTTGGATGAGCCCTTCAGGCCAGGACAATCTGATGGTCCTAATGCCTGATTATTATGTACCCTTTGTTATGGGCCTATTCAGGCTGACCACACACCTTTAACTGTAAAAACTTTGAGTTGAGCATACTGATTTATAGGTGACTTATACTGGATTTGGTGAAGACAGGTTGTAGGGGACCCATACCCCGAAACACCCGAAGGATGAGCTTAAATAAAAGATACAAAGTATAAAAACTTCTGTGTAATTATCCTTGCACAAATGATTACATCACATTATATGAAAACTGATTTGGGTTGTGGCCTACAATTCCATCAAATAGGCTACACAAAGGAAAATGTGCGAATGTCCATTATGGATTTAAGTGGAAATAATGCTTCCTCAGGAGGTTCAAGTCCTGGGAAGAAGGGGTGGTGACTCTGGGTGAGAATTAAATGAAAACAGTTCCAAAAATGACACTACTATTGGTGGCATGCGACTCACCTGCACTACTTTCCGCTTTACTGGATAACATGTAACAAATACCTAACACAAACCCTTGAATGAGTTTTGAATAAATAATTCAGAATATAACCCTTAATACAAAACTACTGCAAATTAACTTGGATGGCAAGAAATGGGGGAGGAACAATAGAAATAAAAACACATTAATTTTAGAATTAACAGAAGAAAACCACTGAAATACTGGTAAGGCTATGTTTGAGTGTTAATACTCATACTTTGTCTTTCCTTTACCTTAAAATTTGCCCTTTAATTCCGCCCTACAAATAATGTGCGCTGGGTCTACCGTAATGCACATAATGCACTGCCCTACACTTCCTCGCACTACACTGCACTGCACTCGGCACTTGCTGTGCATTGGTTACATGCTGGTGCTGGTTAATCCTGTGTACGTACTGAGTGGCAAGTGATTTGAGAGGCAGGACGTCTATCTGCATCCAAATAAATGAATAATAATAATAACAACTTGTTGGTGCTATTATTATTGTGTCGGTGCTACCAAACTGCTGTGTCATCCCAAGTCTTCACTTTTTGTAACAATGTACCCAAAGCAGTTTTACCACCAATGTATTTGCTGTTTTACTTTGTAAAAGTTACTGAATTTTACCAGTTGATCTTTTATTGTTCTTGTGAATTAATTAAGTGGTAAACTACTTCAAATCATTGCACTTTTTCCTGTGAAAATCCTATAAGAATGTATTTGATCAAAATAGGAAAATGTTAGCGATATAATTGTTTGCTCTGGTAATCCAATGTTAATATCTTTTGTTTGGAGTACATGCACTATTGAACCTAACTTGATGTTATACTATGTTGTGAATAATCTGTATTTTTTTTTTAAGTTATAGTTCTATTGATGCATTGAATGTAAAAGTTTAGTGTGCAACGAAAGTTGCGCGCGCACAGTGTAACAGAATTTGATAGTGAACATTGCAGTCAAGCACATAATACATGCTGTTACTTAGCAACCAGCATTTGAGGTTATGCGCGTATCGTTGTATAGTAAAATTTTTAAAGTGTTTTCAAGTATTTGAGATTATGCGCAAAAAAAATTTCATTTTAGACTCGCACACCCCTTTTTTTTTTTTTTTTTTTTTTTAATTTTGCATTAAGGCGCTGTTATTACATGGTACCTTTGGTACAAAATTTCTGTGATACTCTGTTAACCTTTGAAATTGTTTGTTTTATGCACCATATACGAGTTTTCAAGTACTTCCATTTCATATCGCTGGAAAAAGGAAGTGCTACAACAATTCTTGATGGATTCCGATGTCGAGTAAAAGCCCACAGATAATGTGACGATTCTGTGGGTATGAGCAGTGAAGTACATCCGCTGATGGGTCAACTGTCGCCTTTGCATCTCCTCAAAATGTAAATCCTACTTCCACACAGTTTAAGAAGAAACTTTTCCTTCAGGGCCTCGAGTGTGTTCCTCATTTATCATATTCTGAATCAGATATTGTTCTCCATTTTTTTGTAGCAACATACAAGTTATAGAAGTTACATTTTTTGTGTTGGAAGCAGTGTTTGCTCAGTCTTTGTTATTAAAATGTTTTGGATTAGTGTTTGACTTTCTTACTGAGATCATTAAATCACACCTGAGGTACAGAAATTTCAAACAGAATTTATTGAAATTTGCTTGTCATCCGAGAGTACTCGAATGGTGCAGGAGAGAATTAATTCTGCACTTTCAAAAGCCA